>JABTXL010007139.1:33075301-33290310 GCA_025134845.1 Neodon shergylaensis
TCTCTCTCTCTCTCTCTCTCTCTCTCTCTCTCTCTCTCTCTCTCTCTTTGTGTGTGTGTGTGTGTGTGTGTGAAATCTCTGACTGTGGATCTTTGAGTTTGTCCCCTTGTGCTGAAGGAAGAATGTTTCTCTGATGGAGGCTGAACAAGGCTCTGATCTATGAATAGAGCATAATATTATTAGGAGTCATTCCATCACTATTTTTTCAAAGATCTGTAGCATTTGGTTTGAACCTAGGTCTCTGGGCTATCTAGACTCTGGTTCTTGGTCACCCAAGCAGTTTCAGGTATGGATTTTATCTTGTATAATATGCATTAAGTCAAATCAAACATCTGTTGGTTACATCCACAATATTTGTACAACCGTTACCCTAGCATATTTTGTAGGCAGGACAGTATTGTAGATCAAAGGCTTTGTGGCTCTGTTGGCAAATACATTTCCCTTTTGGTAGCCTGCAGAGTACCTTTCTATATGTAACAAAGACACTTGGCATGTAAGCTGGACAACAACTTAACCTCTCTATGTTCAATGTGTTGTGTGGGTACTGTCTTCAACAAGGGGGCTTTGTTGTTAATTTGTGAAGAGCAACCTATTTTTCGAGCAATAACTGGGTTTATTTGGAGATTTCCAAAAAATACCCAGTCTAACAATTTAATTTGATGGAACCCTGTTCCAGTATGGGAAGTTTCATTTGATGATAAGAGAAGGGCAGTTGGAACTCTGATTCCCCTATTATTTGGAGACTTCATTTAAGATGATCATATATTTAAGAATGTTAATGTCCAATACCTTTACTTTTATATGTGTATATAAAACATTTTTTTCTTATAATATTTAACTGTTTTACAGCTAGAGTTGTTATAGAAAATAATTTAAATATTATTAGTCATTTCTTTGTATATTGAATCAGTTAGTAATCTTTTTGTTCTAAGTCTTCCATGACACAATTCTACCAGTGACTGTAACCAAAATATATAGACAGTTATGTGAATGAATTTATTAAAAAAGTTCCAGATATCATGATCTCAAATTCTAGACTGTTAGATGTTGTTAACAACTGGGTCAATCTTTGTAGATAAACTCAAAATTTAAGCTTAACATATAGGGTGTCAAATGTTGTCACGTATTTTTTATGAATAATCCTTATGATTTTTTTAATCTTGTGTTTGGTTTTCATTTCTAATTTTTTGATTAATTTGAACAATATTAGCAGAATGGTAAGGAAAAAAATCCTGAAACCTGAGGCCCAATGGAAGAGCAGAGAAATACATCTGGTTTCAAAATAACAAAGTGATTTTAAGAGACACATTCTTCTTGGTATGGTGTTGCTTTTTACCCCAAACCTTCAGAGAATAGAATAAATGAAGGCATTTTTTTTATGGGGTTGTGTCTCTTATCTGATCTAACAGCCTAGAATAGCCATTTTATCTTCAGTTCATCAGCCAGCAGCATCCTAGAACTGGAAATTCTGTAATAGATTCAGAACATTAATCTGTAATAAGGATACTATATTTTCCTTCACCAAATATTCTCACCAAAAAAGTATTTTTTTTTTACTTATTTTGGTCTTTTAAAAAATATCTCATGAAAACTCAATAAATAGAAATAGTCTTTCCCTATGTTTTTTTTAATCTAGTTAATATCTTTTATACTAATTTGTGTGAATATCAAAAAAGGACTTTCAAGGTGGTATTTTCATACATATATAACATTATACATTGGATACTTTCTCCCAGTTTCCATATATGTCCTTGTTATAATCTGTTTTACAGTTGATTTCTTCCCTGAAGAAGTTCACTCTTGTGATTTCATGGCACATTGATTCATATCTTCTATATCTCCCTTTCTCTCAACCATTTAAACCTATTCCTCTCATCTCATAAATTTTACTACATAACCCACATTTCTTTTGAGTGATATATTGTCTAAAATTATGTAGAAAGAACTCACCCATCATTTCACACACAGTCATTAATTGTTTTAAAGACATACATACTGCATTGTAATGTAATTATACAAGATGACCCATAACTATTACCAATTACAATAATCATCCAGATTTTTTTAATTTGTTGTACTTTTTAGTCAGATTCTCCTGTTTAGCTACAAAAGCCATGGAGTAATAATCCTGCTGTCTCAGCTTTTTCAGTGATAGCATTGCCTAACATATTAACACATTTAGTTTGATTTTCTATACTAGAAATAAGTAATTTCTGCATCTCTTTTTTTCAATTTGCAACATTATATAACCACCTATCAGAGAGAAAATATGATAAGGTGATGTTGATCACTTCATCAGACCTTCAAACTATCTAAATAAAAATGTTTCTTTATAATTTGGAATAATATTTAATACTTGATATAAAGAAGTAGTAAGTTTGGAAGTGTTATTATTGTATTCACAAAACTATGGAAGGATTTTTGTATACAATTTTACAGTCAAAACACAAAATAATAAATGTATCTTTTATGCTCTTAACATGCTTGTGTCCATACTAAGCCTGGAGAATAGAATGGTAATATGGAAAATTTAAATTTTCTAAAATATGGAAAGTCTGACCAGCTGCACTACCATCTGGAAGCAAGTCATCTGTTGCCTCAGAACACCTTCCAGAATGCTAACACAAACAAGACAGAAAGCGTTCATTGTAGTTTGGTCTTTACCACCTATCTGAGGTTAATTTGTTGCACTGTCAAATGCTATATCTTTTTCTCTCTGAATAATTTTGTGTTTGTGTGTGTTAATAATTGAACAATATATTGTTGTGGGTTTCAGAGTTATTCCTGTTTTTATACATTAAGTATGGCTCAGATATAACTTATCTTTGACTTTAACCTATGACAGTACATTTTTGTCTTACAAAATTTAAAGGTGCCAATATCTGTGTAGTGTTAAAACATTTTTCCTAGAAGAAATATCTCTTAATTATCAAATAATCTCTTCTCTCAAATCAGTTGAGTTGATGCCACTATGTGATTAAACATTTAAATGTCATGTTTAATGTTATAATAATGACAAATAGTTGTATTCAGTGCTTGATGGGTGGCTCAGTGATTAGAATGTTTTCAGGGCTTGGATTTGTTCATCAGAAATTATGTAAAATAAGATTAAAAAGGAACAACAAATGAACAAGCTTAAAACCTCAAATCAGTTATGTTAGTGTGTACTTGTTATCTTAGCACCTGGAGGCTAAAGACAGGAAGATCCTGATAACTTTCTGCCCAGTTAATTTGGTCTGCTTGAAACATTTCAGGCCAGTAAGAGATCCCATGAAGATTTATTTTGAAAGATAATTTACATGGCCCTGAAAAAGTCATATGAATCTGCATTTGACCTCAAAAGACAGGTGCATTATTGCCTGTTATCTAAATGTAATCTAAAATGGTATTAATTTCGATAATTTTATGCATGTGTAGTATGGGAAGTTCTTCTGTATATTTGTTGCTTTTATTGGTTAATGAATAAAGAAGCTTTTTTTGCCAGTGGCTTAGCAGAATAGAGCTAGGTGGGAAAAACAAAACTGAATGCTTGGAGAAAGAAGGCAGACTCAGGAGATGCCATGTAGACACCAGTGTGAACAGATGAGCCAAAAACTTGCTGGTAAGCCACAGCCATGTGACGATACACAGATTAGTAGAAATGGGTAAATTTAGATGTAAGAGCTAGCCAATAAGAAGCTAGAGCTAGTAGATTAAGCAGTGATTTAATTAAAACAGTTTCTGTGTAGTTATTTTGGGGCTAAGCAGCTGGAAACAAACAAGTAGCCTCTTACAACAAATTGGTGCTCTATTGTTTATTTGCTAAATCCAAATAAAACCTGAGAAGGCTTGGAAAGAAAGTATAGACACTAAAAAACAAAATTCAGGCACGTTATTTTTCTGGATGGGCTCTTCTTGCTGGCTGCATACTGCATCTCCTTTATAAGAGGTCTTGCTGATTCAGCGGTAGATAAAAAAAGCCCTTGCACTTTCCTGCCATGCTACCAGCACATATGCTGGTTCTTTCAGAAAGCTGAGCATATAAATGGGGTTTGTGGGCAGTGTGCTGCAAGTAACTTGGTGGCAGCATGTGCCAATTGGTCATCGGAGTTGAGGTGGTGAGGAACGCTCCCACCTGGCAGTCTCACAGGCAGTGAAGGGACCTCTGCCATGATGGACTGGGTGGAGCCAAAAAGCAAAGCAGCATTAGTCCTATACAAGCTTCTTTATTATTTTAATAACCTTCCTGGTCAGAAAATAGTTATAGATACACCATAAAGACAAACTCAGATGACTCAGACTTCATAGTATATCATTAAGGAAGAATACAGTCTTTACAGACTAATAATGAACAGCTAGTTAACAGGATTAATACCATTGAAAATCAAAAGTTACCTGAAAAAATTAATACTATTAAATAGGGTAACATTAATTTGACAGACAAAATTGAATCTATAGCTAAAGGTAAAGAGAAATTATCTGAAATAATTCATACCGTTGAATTCGACAATCAAAATTTGTTAAAAAGTTATGATAGGTTGGCAGATACAGTATCTCTCCAAGATGGCAATCTGTATGCTATCCAAGTAATGTCCAGGAATGAGGTGTTATCTTTAAAGGAGAAACTTCAGACCTTAGAATCACATGTTCAAATGAGGACCAGAGGATAGGTGCCTCAAAGAAATCACTAGAAATTTATAAAGGCCAGAAGACTCAGGATTTACAAAAGACAATAGGAAAAAATTTTGAAATGATTGAGGAAATTATTATATCTTGTGAACAGGTAAAGAAGGCACAAGGACAGGATTCAACATTGTCAGTAGCTATCAGAGATGACTTACCCAGGATTTTAGCTTCCTACCTTTTAATCTACTCTGACAAAGCATCAATTTCTAAAGGCCCAAAAGGATACAAATATGGTAGATGGATATTTATAAGAATGAATGATGTAAAGGAAATTAAGCAAACTGTTGTAACTTATGGTTTACATTCCACATTAGTTAGAGAGCTGATAAAGACATGGTCTTCTAACATCAAAACAACACCATATGAGTGGATTCAGTAAGTTTCAACAGTCCTTAGGTAATGTTTAGAGGTTATTTCAGAAAAGAGGCAAAAATTTTGGAACACCAGGGAAAAACAAATGTACTTGAGACTTCCCAAGGTTGATTATAATTGTTATAGGGTTGGGGGTTGGGGAAAAATTTATAAGCTCAAGAATGTCTTTTTTTTTAAAAAGGGAAAATTGAATGGGATATTATTAGTGTGAGCTTACTACACACTGCCCACAAACCCCATTTATAGGCTCAGCTTTCTGAAATTGTATTGTGCATATATAGGTAATCTTCAGTCACTTCAAAGAGCTGTAGAATATGGCATTTAAATAACTTAGGGTTCTGTTGAAGTGAGACATGATTGCTCCTGGCAGCACCAATCAATTCCCAAGAGAATGCTGAGCACCAAAGACACTCCACTTGGATCTTGTTTTCTTTTTGCCAAAACTGGCCTTTGAACAAAGAAATGCCCATGCCTCAACCACTGACAATGTACATGGTGTCCAGAAATGGATAAGAAGGAGTGTCCAATCTTGCCAAGACAAGGTAAAAAGGTTTAGAAAAATTTCCTGCCTCTGCTAATGGTCTGTCAGTTATTCTAGACCTTAGCCAAAATTGGTTTCTTCAATGTTGCAAATGAGACTTTGGGTGATTGCCCAGGTAGCCATTTGTCTTTGTCATTTGTTGCACTTTTGGAAGTTGCTTGATTGCACTTCCTGTTTACTCAAGCAATATTATTTCCCTTCTCAGGTCTTCAATGGTGTTGAAGACTAGATAGTGTTAGTTACTTTCTTCTCATGACTTGTCCAAGTTATTTATCTTACAAGACAAACTAGTGAGAATAGGATAATTATTGTTCTTATTGTATATAATTTTTATTAGGCTTAGAACTCTTTTATTTAAACAAAAGGGGAGGTACTATAGGAAGTCTTAGATCCAGTGGTTAACCGCCCACTGAGGTGTGGACTTTTATACTATCTATGACTATGTAGAGCATACCTCTGGCTTCTCTTTCCTGACTGCAGGGATTCAGTTTCTGATCTTTGTTTCAGCAGATAATTCTGATTTGTAAGTCTACCCCTAAATAAATAACTGTCTATTTCTCAATTTTGAGCTAGTGTGGGATTTCTTTTAAGAGTTCTTGCACATTGTTGTGTATGCATATGATTGTTATTGGTAATCAAAATCTGTGAACTTAAAACATGCTAGACAATCTCACTATTGTGGACTGACTTCCTTAACTCTTCAAAATCTATAAATGCCTTTTGACCATAATTTTATGAAAAATACAATAATGCAATGAAAATCACAGACAGATACAATAAAGAAGCATTTACACATTAAGAAATTATTCTTATTGGAAAATTACAGAAAGGAATAGATATACAAAATAACACTACCTATTTATCTGGGAAATTAAAATATATATAAAAATCAATAAAAATTTTAATTGATGTGTCATCTTAAAAGACCCCTACTGTGGTTGCTGATAGAAAATGGATGTGGAATAAATGGAAAAAATATTTTGGACTTAAGACTTTGAAATAATTAAATTATCTATTTACCTAAATAAATATGTTCAGAAAAATTTCAGAGAGTATCTAACTTAAATGCTATAATAAAGCATATGAAATAAAACATATTTGAGTGTTGATATATAGATTAACTGGACCTTGAACTTGAGAAACTCTCTCTCCTTGTCTTCTGAGAGTATAGGACCCACCACATACTGGTTTGATCCTTTCAATTTCATTGCTGTCATATCTACCTTTCAAAGTATATAATAATTCTATAATATTTTGCTATCATATACTTAAAAACAGAGGTAAATAATTTGTAGAACTCGTTGGAAAACTCCAATACAGAATTCTATACACTTATCCATAGTTTTACCTTGATTACTCAGCAACATATACATTTTGGGAAATGTTGATATTCAGATTAGAGGATCCATAGACACAGATTATATATTGTTACCACCATTATCATTATTAAAAGACATATAAAAACTGCTATCTTCAGAAAACCTGACATTCTCACAGATAGCAAAATTCTTCATTTCTAGTCTTTGACAATACATTGCTGTACATTTTTACACTTTGCTTCAGTTTTATGAATATGTATACTGAATAATAAGGAAAAAACACTCAAACACTCAAAAAACCTCACAGTACCTTTTTAATGATAATTTAGGCAGCCTGTGTATGTAGTTGGACAACCAGTCCTGAGATGCACCTGTCATTAGATTATTAATCTACTCTTACTCTTACAAACAGATTAATTATATAGTACATGATTCAAATGTGAACTAAAAAATTGTTTCTGAAATTTATTGCTTTAATGATATCTTAGTAAATTAATTATTAGTTTCAAATTCATTAGGTGATGTGCTGTTTTGTGTGTTTGTGTATATGTGTGTGTTTGTGGAGCTACCAATCTGTGGGTAGGTGTGTATGTGTGTATGGAACCTAGAATATTTTGTCATTCTTTAGGAACTTTTAATTTTGAAGGACGTTCTGTTAGTGATCTGGAGTTCACTGATTAGGTTAAAGTATGTGGCATCAGAGATCCCCAAATCACCCTGTCTTTAATGTTCTAACATTGGGATTACAAGCATAGATCACCAAGTCTGGCTTTTAATGTGAAGGATGAGGAACAGACCCAGGATCTTATGTTTAATTCGCAAATACTATTTACTGAACCAGTTCTCCAGTCCACTGATTACTTCTTAATATAATTATTGGTAAACTTTGCAGTGATATTGGTAAAAATGGCCTGGAAGACATCCCTGATCCACATAATGTTCTGAGACATAAATTAGCAGTATTAATATGATTTGAGTTTATACAGCCATTAATTATTAAGTTATTATCATGTATGTATTGTCTTTATTTTCCATTTCCATGACTTGGAATAGCATTTATATGAATTTATTGACCAATTAAATTAGAATTACTGTAATGAAATGTCAAAGGCTGAATCTCTTTTTTATTGGCTACATTCTCATTGTCTTACCTGTACTAAACCTCATGGTCTTCACAGCAGCACAGAAAACATTTCACAGATATTATCCTTATAAGATCACTGAACAGAGGTACAGGATATTTAATTCAAGTCCTAATTCTTTACTCAGGCACCACGTCAATTTGATGTACATCTTTAAATTTTCTATAAATGTAACAGTAGTTTTTAAAAAGAGAATGTGTCTTATAGGCTCAGGTATCTAAAGAGTAGATTACCCAATGCTAGTGTTTTTAGGGAAGTTTTGGAATTTTCAGCCTTGCTAGAGGAGGTAAGGTTGGGAGGTGGGTGGGCTTTGACAGAATATAGTTTTGTCCTAAACCCATTTTATTCTCCCTGCTTCATACTTGTGTTAGAAATGTGATCTTTCACTTTCTTGCTCCAGTTGCTATGGTCAAGGCATTTTGGCATGCTTCCCACAATAATGGGAAGGTATCATCCACCTGGAAAGATAAGTCAAAGTAGTCTCTTTTCAATAACACTTTTAGTCACTTTCTATTACAACAGGAATAGAAAGATAACTAATGTAGTAATGTTTCAAATATTGGTTTAATTTAGCATACCTATAGTTTTTTTTCTGTTTTTGAAATTCCATAGTATTGAAAAATAGTAAATAGACTTCTGATGACATTCAAATAATCCCAATTACCTATAAACAATGCAATTATTTCTTATTTTTCACCATATACTTCTCTCAATTTACAAAACCGCCTCACAAATGACTGCATAGAAAATGAAAGAATTTTGTTTTCATTTGCCTTGCTTATATTCATAAGTATAATTATTAAAACATTCCCAACCTATTTATTGTTCTTCAAAGGCCTTGCTTCTGTAAATAGGACCTAAAGTAATCAAACACATTCTGAATGTTTACCTTAATAACCTTCTTCATTATAATCCTGTTATTGCTGCTTTACATATAATAGTATCTATTAGCTTTTTACATATTCAGGAAACATTTCAGTGTTTTGGTTTCTTTCCTATGTAAGTAAAGTGTTCTGGCTATGTTCCATTTATGGGACACTTTTATAATACTCCCTCAGTCCTCAATGCATCTCTCTTGTATAAATGGATAAATTAAATGGTTGTGATACAGAAAATAGTCAACTTAAATTGTGCAGTACCTAAAAACACTCATAATAAACTCCATTTTTTTCAAATAAAGTAATTTCAAAAACCTAATAGTTAAAAGCAATTAGAAGATATGTGCCATTATTGGCCTGGGTGTCATATAACACTCAAACATTAGATGTAAAGCTTCTCTGCTGAAACATGGCTCAGCTGTTAAAATGTTTCTCTTGCAAGCTTGAGCTACTGAGTTCACATGAAAAAGAGAAACAAACAAAGAAGAAAAGTGGGGAAGCGTGAGATGAGGTAATCAGGATAATCATTACATTGGGTTCTTAGGTCAGCAGAGTTGGCAAATTACTGACAAGGGAAATACTGGTTTTGTTTTAATAAAAAATGGTCTGTGTGTGATATAATTGATAAATGACATTTGATACTATATTATGGTCTCAACATAAAACAGACATGTGTATTTGGGAATCTAGATATGGTTCATATAGAAATGCAAATATTCACTCACACATAAACTCAGGCCTACACAAGTTAATAGTGCTATGAGTGTGAATCAATATATTTTAAGCTTCTTTCAAAACTTGTTGATAACGAAATCAAACAATTATCAAAATATTTTATAATGATAAAAATATTCTTTACCTTTTCTAAATTATGTTTCATTAGCATTTTTCCAATTTACCCAATTTACATAAGAAGCACTATTAAAAAAGTAATGCATGAAATCTAGTTTTTGCTTTAAAGTTCGATGGAGTCAACAGAAATCAAGAAAGAATTATCAACTGTTACTCTACAAATAATGACAGGAAATTTAAACAATGAGTTTAAATATGTACTAGCTACATAGTAGGAAGACTGTTTTTATTATAGATTATAGAAATGTTTAGATACTGAGGAAAGGATTTAAGAAAAAAACTAAATAAGAATAGTAATTTAAGAGGATATGCTGTCACAGAGAAAATGCATATGCTATAAGCCAATGAAGATCTTTGTCATCATTGGTTCTAAGGCAACTGAAGTTAAATATGCAATGAGATATATGCATTTCATGGATAAAATAACAAAACATACCAACACAGACAGAATCAATCACTGATTAGTTGTGATAGTTTACATTAATTGTCAACATGACATAAGCAGAAAACTTTCAGATACACCATTGAGGAATTGTATAGAATAATGTTAGTCTCTGACAATATCTGTGAGGAATTACCTTGTTTATATTGACATAAGGAGAAATATGTTATCTCTGGTTAGAACCATTCTCTGAGCAGAGGTTGCTATCCTGTGCAAAACAGGGAGAGCTAGTTGAACACTAGCATCCATTCAAGAAGTCATTGCCCTCTGCTCTTGACTGTGGATTCAGTGTCATTAGCTGCTTCAAGTTTCTGCTTCATTGACTCCTTGCAGTGGCAGCCTGTAATTTGGACATGAAGAAAACAAAGCAAAACAAACAAAACAAAACATTCTCCATTGAAATGCTTTTGTTTTGGTAATTTGTCATAGCAACAGGAAATGGAATAAAACATAAATGTTATACTCAAAAGCTGCTGCTTGAATGTTCCAGTGGTACAGGGATGTGAATTTCCAATCAAAGCGAAACTTACTTTACACTGATCCTGGTAGATATTTCAATTAGGAAAGTGAAAATGTATGTTTGTACAAAACTTGGATGTTAATGGTCTTTGCAGTCTTAGTTGGAGTTTTCCAAACCTGAAAAAGCCAATTCCACTTCAATAGGCAGATAGCCACCTATATATAGGCTTAAGATTTTTATACATGTCCAAAAGAGGGATGGAATAAAACACACGAGAAAATCAGAATAAAGTCTATCTTGTGACCAGTGATGTTTTACAAATATCAGTCTGTGGCTCTGTACTGCGGAATATATATAGTATTTAGGAAAACCCTAGACAAAGAGTGGAACAGTTGATACTTTCTGCAACTTATTAGATTATTTTTGTTCTTATTCTATGCATTGTAATTTTCAGCTACAAATTCTAATCAATTTAGTATAATGATAGAATTAAAGCAAGCAAGGATATAAACCAAAGAATCTCCAATGTCTAATTAGATTTTAGTGAACAATGTTTGCAAAAAAATTCTCAAGCAATGTAAAACAGTTAAAAGATAATGGTCATAGTAATTAAAATATGCAATTCATCAGTGTAGGATAGATATATGATTAGGATCTAGTTGGCATTTTATGTGAACTGTAAGGAAAGTATATGGAACATTTTTGTTTTACTATTTATATATTTTTGTTATTTTATGACAGTAAAACACATTTGAACCTTTTATCAAGTAAAGAGATTCACCTTAGGTAAACAAGACAGGTCTATATTGGAATGAAAATGTATTTTAAAAGCTAATTTTTAGCATTGTTCATTTTGCTTCATTTATAGTAAGGTAAAAACTTCCCTCATAAGATGCTAGTGTATTTTTCTTAGGTAATTTCATGCATAGATTTCTGTAATACAGGGGAGAAACAGACAGAGAGAAATGTGTTCATATTTGTCTAAAATTCTCACATTTCCAAGGGACTGTTGATTTCCATAGTAAAATGCAATGGGTTGAATAGCTCTTTTGTGAAAAATCTATTATATTTTTTCCAGACAGAATAATTACTTAACAACAGGAACAGCATGTTACAGAAAACTCAATATTATCTTTTGCTGAAATGAAACAGAACTTTTCTAAAGAAGAAGGAAATAACTCAACAGACCTCACCAAGCAATATGTTTAGGGAGAAAGAAGGTCTAATGAAACAGACACCGTGATAGTTCATCCTTTGTTATATAGACTCATGACTGCTGTTAAGATAAAAGGATAAAGAATTATTAGAAATTTGATGTAATTATTTCAGCTCATTATTTCCTTTTATATTAAATCCCATATCTGATTTTGATGAAATGTGTGTGTGTGCATGTGTGTGTGTGTTTGCAGCAAAAAAAAAATTGAAATTTAAAGTAGGAAAAAAAACTCTTACTCAGAAAATGAAGGCAGAAGATGCTATCCATGCCATTTGAAAACACATTTAATTGAGCTTGCCAAGCTCAGAAAGAATACATGATGGTTAGAATATAAGCTATTATTCACAATAGAAGCTGCTGCTGCATCCTTGGACACTATATTGGAGATCATTTCTTTCAAGCAATATTTATTGCTTTCTGAACCTTTCCTTGGGCTTGATCTCAAATGTAGAGACAAAGAATAGGTGTACTGATGCATGCCTTTAATCTCAGTAAAGAAAGGGTGAAGGCAGGAGAAAAGCCGTTGATGAACATATGTGTTATATGGCATATTCTAGGCTAGCATAACTTACATCAGATCATAATTCGAACAAGGTCCTCAAATAAAGCAATGAAAATCTAAAAAGAAATAAAAATCATAAAGAGAATAAACATACCTGAAAAATCCCATTTAAGTAAGCTTGGAAATATGACAATTAATACATTGTCTTAGGCAAAACTCTAACCGTATCTCAACAAAACTGCCTACCA
The DNA here is from genome assembly GCA_025134845.1 of Neodon shergylaensis. Taxonomy (NCBI): domain Eukaryota; kingdom Metazoa; phylum Chordata; class Mammalia; order Rodentia; family Cricetidae; genus Neodon; species Neodon shergylaensis. Next base: position 33,087,939 of record JABTXL010007139.1, read on the forward strand.
TTTCTTACTTTCTGATATCTCTTAAGGTGACCTTAAGTGACATTCATGCTTAACAGTTTCAGTTAATTATGTTCTAGAACAACATTATAGATTCAAAGTAACTCCCATCTTTGTAGAAGCACTTGTGGTAGTGGTGAGAGACTAATCTCTAGGTCTTGAATATCTTAGGTTATCAGTCTACCAAGGAACTATAGCATCAACAGAATTGGTGTTTTTATAAGTACACAAGAGTATACAGACACACACATTGGGAAAAAAAGGGGCACGTGCACATGTGTAGATTCATACCACTTTGAAGACATGTTAAGTTTCATTCTTTCTCTCGTACCTGATATTTGTGTCGTGTGTGTGTGTGTGTGTGTGTGTGTGTGAGAGAGAGAGAGAGAGAGAGAGAGAGAGAGAGAGACAGAGAGACAGAGAGACAGAGAGAGAGAGAGAGAATCTGTAACACGTTTGGATGTAGATCTGACAGTTTTCTATAAAAATAAACATGCTTGTAGAAGGTTTCCATACTAGTTCCTACATGAAAAGAACTCAAACCATTCTAGTCCTGCAATGGAAATAAACTCTCCATTAGCATCAGAATGGGTAAACTAAGCTTAGATTTCATACAATACAACATTACCCAGGAATTAAAGCAGATGATTGTTGGTATACAAACCTCAAAAATATTGAACTATACAAAAGACCATGATAAAATAGAATACATATGATGCCATTTATATAAACTTTGACAAATCCATGATTAATTTTTAGAGTAAAATCAGAACATTGCTTGCCTCTGGTATTGTAAACTGTCTGAGAAAATATATGATAAATACAGAGTAATTAAGGAAATGTTATATAACATAATCTCTGTTACCCACATATGCAATTGCTAAAATTCTTTGGATTCCATGCATGCTATTGTAAAAATGTAGTATATACATATATATTTAAGCTATTCTAAATACTACAAAATACCTAGAATAATACCAATACTTAATGAACTGAGTGTTAATATTTTAAAACAATTCCCCAAGAAATATTTTATAATAATTGCTTAATTTCCTTTATATCTATACATGGATATATTAATATATATCACAGGTAACTCAATGTCTAATATATAGCATTCATTTATATATTGTCACTGTAAAAGTACAACTCTTTACACTTAAGATTTTTAAATGTTCTTAATTTCCTTTTTTAAGAGGCTCAGTTTTACTATAATTAAAGAAATTAATCATTTTTTAATCTGCGTTGATTGTCTCTCATTTGAAACTTTCAAGTCTGTTCTGAGAATGTAAGCATATCTAACAAATCTCTCTTCTTGATTAGATTTCACTTTAGTTTTTTTTAAGGCCTTGGAGTACATGGGATTGAACTCTAGCTCCAGGGAGTCCATGACCTCTAGTTGTCTCTCTAAGCATTGTACTTATAAGTATATGCCAACATACTTATTTCAATCATTACTTTCCTACTTTGTGAGATCTGACTCTAATGATTTTTCTATTAAGAAGTACTCATTTTATTTTTATTATAAATGCTTAAAATGAAGTGAATATGTGTGAGATGAAAGTTCATAAGTAAAGTGGTGTTTGAAGAAAGAATTTTAAGTTATTTGGCTAAGAGGTGTGAAAATTTTAGTATACACTCCTTATTTCTGTTGCCTTGCATATAAAGTATAATACTGTGAGTTGATGATAAAGGAAACTGAACATTAAGGGAAGGTACACAATGCTTTGAGAAACTTCAAGGTTAACATTCACTGCATCTGTAACCAGTGCTCTCCATTGGAGGGAACAAACACTATAAATGCATCTCTTAAGGCTTTCTTGTATTTTCATGTGCAGATTGCTTCAAAAATATTTCTTTTGCAAAGTTGTTATGGGTTTGGAAATGATGAAATAACTACATCTGGTATTTAATCAAAGAACAAAACTTCTGTTTTTTTTTATATCTTAGGGAACGAGTCCAACTGAATTATTTTATTATAAACTGGGTGAAGCCATAGATGCTAGACCAATAACCACCCTTTTTCCAATATAAGAATGGAGTTTGACATATTTGGTACCAGAAAATAACATTCAGAAACAGCCCACAGGTGAGATTAAACTTGTGTTTGTCTAATAATAAAACCAAGGTGTGGAGCAGTTCATCTTAACTTGGTAGTCATGATTTGATACCAAGAGGAGAACATAGTCTGGCTCCTAGTTTTCTTTTTATAATCATCTCAATTGTAAGTAGAGCAAATGTTCTACATTGTTAAGAATGTATCTAGAATAAACATTTTAGATGATGTCTCAGGGTTCAATCTGTGCTTCCCTCTGTGTTTTTTCTTTTTAATTTAGACATGAGTTATTATGTCAGACGATAAAAGTCATGTGCATTTCTGAGCTTCATCATTTTATTCACATATTTCAAATAATCACCAACATCTTCATGATTTGTTCAACTTTAATTTTCAAATGTATCACTTTTAAAATGTATTTTTTCTCAAACTTCATCATATAAGATTCCTCAATTTACTCATTGCAATCCACTTACAGTCTACAAATAACATTTTTCCCAAAATAATGTGCGTTTCAGAGTCTGAGATGCATACTTCTTATGTAGTTTTCAGTTTAAGTGACAATATCGAGGACATATAATTTGTAATACCTTTATTTCCTAATGTATTTTAGAATGGTAAATCATTTTCTCCAAAGCATGAAGAAATTATGCTGCATGGCTCTTCAGGTAAACATTGGTTAAACTAGAAGAAAATAGCTATGCTATAGAAATTAAGCATAAAACAATAAAATAGTATTTATAAACTGCCAACAGTAATAAAATTTAGAAACAAGCTGTGCTTCATAATAGACCTATTGTATCTGAAATAGATATCCATAATCCCTCCCTAAAATTTTCTCTTTATGTGTTCCTGATAACTACATTATGATCTTTAATAACCAGATTTATTCAGTATCACTTTATTGTTGTATTTTGTTGAACATTGTAAAAAAAGAAAAGAAATATATAATTGTATTTTAAATGCTACATCAAATTATGGGAGTGAACACAGCTTAAACAAAAATCTGAACTTTAATAACTCAAGGTTACTTTAATTTACATTTGTAGTAAAAATAGCAATATACATCAGCATATGTTTCCAGAGTAATTGTTTTTATGCTGAAAATAAACTAATGAATTTCATAAGGAGCTTGCCCTTCATTTGTTTTAAGTAAATAGCTGTAACATTTTATTTATCATATTCTGCACGTTCTTCAGTTAAGACTATGCTGATATTCACTCGGTAATAACAGTAAGATTCATGCCATTTTCTATGGCTGTCCTTCCAAAGAAAAAGTAAATCATGCTGAGTTGATAAATAATATATGAAAAAACATACCAATGCGATCTTATTTTAGGACGCAAATGGGCTTTCTAAGGCTGGGGTTCTGGAGAAAGAAAAATCAAAATATAAATGGATGCTAGATATTTGAGTTGTAAAATCCGAATCTTTCAGGAACTGAATTGACATTACTGATGAAATTACCCTTTATTTATGTGTTTATTTACTTTTTTTGAGACAGGATTTATCTGTGTAACAGCACTATCTGTCCTGGAACTCACTCTGTAGGCTATACAAGCCTTGAACTCATAAAATTCATCTTCCTCAACATCCCAAGTGCTGGTATTAAAGGTGTGAAGAACCACTCCTGTACGAGTTAATCAAATTTTATTGATTAAGATCCAAAAGAAAATAAACTTGTTACAGTATATAAATCAATTTCAGGTCTTTATGATTGATGTTCCAGATCTTGGTGAAAGATGTCCCAAATTCAAGACAAAGTTTCAATCACACTATTATATCAATAGTCCTTATTACTGTTATTATTATTAATGTTAGACATAATCTCACTAAAGTGTGTATGAAATTGTGATCTCCCTGTATTTGTTTGTTCATCTGTGTGCACCTAGGGTACTGCACCTGCATTCCTACCATGCCTTTGATATTTACTGGTGATGTATTCACTCATGTAATTTTCTCTTCTTCTGATTTTATTTATTTATTTTTTTTTATTGAAAAAAAAATTTCTGCCTCCTCCCAGCCTCCCATTTCTCTCCCCTCCCACCACTCCTCTTCCCCTCCCCCCACTCCTCTCCCCCTCCCACTCCACTCCGAAGAGCAGTCAGGGTTCCCTGCCCTGTGAAAAGTCCAAGGTCCTCCCCCCTCCATCCAGGTCTAGGAAGGTGAGCATTCAATCTGGCTAGGCTCCCACAAAGCCAGTTCATGCCATAGGATCAAAACCTAGTGCCATTGTCCTTGGCTTCTCATCAGCCCTCATTGTCCGCCGTGTTCAAAGAGTCCGGTTTTATCCCATGCTTTTTCACTCCCAGTCCAGCTGGCCTTGGTGAGCTCCCAATAGATCACTTCCACTGTCACAGCGGGTGGGTGCACCCTCGCGGTCCTGACTTCCTTGCTCATGTTCTCCCTCCTTCTGCTCTTCATTGGGACCTTGGGAGCTCATTCCAATGGCTCCAATGTGGGTCTATGTCTCCATCCATCGCCAGATGAAGGTTCTCTGGTGATATACAAGATATTCATCAGTATGGCTATAGGATAGGACCATTTCAGGTTCCCTATCCTCAGCTGCCCAAGGAAAGAATGCAAACTTGTGCAACCACTTTGGAAATCAGTGTGGCTGTTTCTCAGGAAATTCGAGATCAACCTACCCCAGGACCCAGCAATATCACTCTTGAGAATATACCCAAGAGATGCCCTATCATATTACAAAAGCATTTGTTCAACTATGTTCATAGCAGCATTATTTGTAATAGCCAGAACCTGGAAACAACCTAGATGTCCTTCAATGGAAGAATGGATGAAGAAAGTGTGGAATATATACACATTAGAGTACTACTCAGCGGTAAAAAACAATGACTTCTCGAATTTTGCATGCAAATGGATGGAAATAGAAAACACTATCCTGAGTGGGGTAACCCAGACCCAAAAAGATGAACATGGGATGTTCTCACTCATAATTGGTTTCTAGTCATAAATAAAGGTTATTGAGTCTATAATTTGATATCCTAAAGAAGCTAAGTAAGAAGGTGAACCCAAAGAAAAACATATAGCTATCCTCCTGGTTATGGGAAGTAGACAAGATTGCCGGGCAAAAAATTGGGATCTTGGGGGTCCGGTGGGATGGGGGTAAGGGGAGATGGGGAGAGAAAAGTGAGAAGGGGAGGATGGAGGGAGCTTGAGGGAATAGGATGGTTGGGATAAAGGAAGGTTGGATAGGGGAGCAGGGAAGCACATATCTTAATTAAGGGAGCCATCTTAGGGTTGGCAAGAGACTTGAACCTAGAGGGGCTCCCAGGTGCCCAGGGCGATGTTCCCAGTTAGTTCTTCTTCTGATTTTGCCTTTCTCCTTTTTTTTAATATTCATTCTTACTATATTTTAATCCACAACATGTCTTTCATATTTGTACTCTCACTGAATACTTAATGACTTATAAAAGCCCAACATGAATCATTTTAGCATATGTAATGATCAGTTTGGATGTTTCCAAATAATATACAACTGTCAATTTCTTCACATAAAGTTCTGGTTTTCTTTTAGCTGTGATATAAAACTCTGAGAGAAAAACAACTTAAAGAGGAAAAGCTTGATTTCCTCTTATGCTTCCTGGTTAAAGTAAATCACTATGGGATGTAAGAGAATGAACTCAAGGGAGAATCTATGGAGACAGGAGCCTTTCTGGCATACTCTGATTTTTTCACATGCCTCAGATAGTTTGTTTTCTTACATAGTCCATGATTTCCTACCAGGAATTTGGTCTGCCAATGGTGCACTAGACTTTCCTACATTAATTAGTAATCAAGATAATTCTTCAAAGACATATCTATAGACAAACATGTTCTAGGAAATTCCTAGACTTAGGCACTAATATTATTTAGGGTATGCCAAGGTAACAAGTCAAAGAAAGACAGATTTGAATGACATAGTCTATTTTACTTCAGAAGTAATAAATTAGCTGAACACAATTATTTATAAAGTAGCATACTAACATTAAAACAGATAACTCAAATATAAGTTAAAATAATGGTAATTTTGTGAAATTTTGCTATATTGATTCACAAAAGCACATTTACATGTTCACATAAACACAGAATATGAAAGGAAAGCAAAAAAACCTAAGGGTAAATGTGTTAGAGTTCTTAAATTATGAAAAGTCACTAGTTTCTTTGATGCTTTAGTATTTTAATGAACCTAACTTCTTAGTCTTGAATTTAAAGAGATGATGTAATGAATTACAAGATGATATGTTACACAAAGTAGCTTCTTTAATTTTCTTTAATGTATAAATCCAAGTCTTGTTTAATTAAAAGTTTCTTTACTGAGTATGTTTTTGAAGGATAGCTGAAATCACGTTTTTTTTTTTTTTAATCTGGAGAATCTTTTGAGGTTTCATGTGGATGAGAAAAAGTCTTCAGTTCAATCTCTCATTTAACTGATAAATTTGAATTATCATTTGGTATAATTCTTCTTCAAACACACTGAGTATATTACCTCATTGATGTTTTGCCTCCAGGATTACTATTAAAGATCTTAATATTAATAAGAATTTACTTTTTCATTGGTTTCAATTTTTCCTTTCAGGTTCAAGGAGAAATATGAACAAAATTCACAAGTTCCCTTCTTTTTTTTTATTTTTATTTTTATTAAAGATTTCTGTCTCTTCCCCACCTCCGCCTCCCCCCTCCCTCCCCCTCCCCCAATCAAGTCCCCCATCCCTCGTAAGCCCAAAGAGCAGTCAGGGTTGCCTGCCCTGTGGTAAGTCCAAGGTCCACCCACCTCCATCCAGGTCTAGTAAGGTGATCATCCAAACTGCCTAGGCTCCCACAAAGCCAATAGGTGCAGTAGGAACAAAAACCCATTGCCATTGTTCTTGAAGTCTCAGTAGTCCTCCTTGACCACTATGTTCAGCAAGACCGGTTTTATCCCAGGCTTTTTCAGACCCAGGCCAGCTGGCCTTGGTGAGTTCCCAATAGGACATCCCCATTGTCTTATTGTGTGGGTGTACCTCTCGCGGTCCTGAGTTCCTTGCTGGTGCTCTCTCTCCTTCTGCTCCTGATTTGGACCTTGAGATTTCAGTCCGGTGCTCCAATGAGGGTCTCTGTCTGTGACTCTGTCTCCTTTCATAACCTGATGAAGGTTAATATTCAGGAGGAAATACATCTTTTGAATATGGCACCTGGCCTCATTTATCCAATGCTCAAATATCTCTTCATGATATTTAACATATTGTCTCTACTCTTATAAAATTCTATTCAGTTCTTTTATAAGTTTTACTAATTTAAATATCTTCTATTTCCCTCATAGTAGTTCTTTTTTTGGAAGAAGAAATGTGTTTATATTTACCTTCTTGTCAAAATAATCAACACCTGCTTAATTTTAACTCAACAAAGCTTCTAGAAAAAACACATATACTAATTCATGTTTTATTAATATGTAATTAATTCTAAACTCAGTGAATTTGACTTTCTTTCCATTCAACACGGAAAGTTGTTCTTGTCAATTTGACCAAAGGCTTTCATGAAGGTCATATTTGTCTTTGGGCTTGGGCTACCTATATCAGGATGATGGTTTTGTTGTTGTTGTTGTTGTTTTTGTTTTGTTTTTTTGTCTAGCTCCATTAATTTACCCATGAAATTCATGATTTTGAGTTTTGTTTTGTTTTCAAGACAAGTTTTCTCCATGTATCTCTATCTGCCTTGGAACCCACTCTGTTGTACTCATAGAGATCTGCTTGCCTCTTCATCCTGAGTTCTGGGACCAAGGACAGGTACCTATACTGATCAGCTAATAATTTTACTTTACACTTAGGTAATTGGACAAGTAGTAACTATATATTTGTATTCCCTTGACCTCTGTCAGTTTTGTTATTGCCCAGCTAAACTTTAAGTATTATATGGAATAGTTATGAAGTGCGTGTAGAACCTTCACTTGTTCTTAGGTCAGGGAAAAGGCTATGAATTTCTCACCATTTATGTTGATGTTGGCTATGAACTTGCTATAAATTATCTTCAATATGTTGAATTAAGCCCCTTTCATCTCTAATCTCTGCAGTACTTTTTATCATGAAAGTGTGTTGAATTATGTCAAATGCCCTTTGTGTATCTACTGAGATGATCATGTGTTTTTGTATGTCTTGCCTTTTTGTGTTTATATGGTGGATTAATTATTGGTGTACTTACCTAAACATTTACCCAGGGGAATAAGTCTACTTAATTATAATGGATAATACATTTTATGTGTTCGTGGATTCAGTGCGCAAGTTTATTTTGTTTTTTTTGGGGGGGGAGGCTGGGGTAATTTTTGACTCTATGTTCATAGGGAAATTGGTCTATAAATAGGTTCCTATATTGATCTTATGTATTAAGAATTATGGATTCATAAAATAATTGAGGCATCTTCTCTTTGTTTCCATTTTTGTAATAATTTGAATAGTATTTGTTGCTAATTCTTCTTTAAAGTCTAGAAAGACTTTTTCACTAAAACAAAGAGGCCCTGTACTGTTTTTACTTGTTTGTTTTTTTTTTAATTTTGTTTTCATTATTAATTTTTCGTTGCTGTATAGAAGACATTTAATTGCTGCTTTTATTTTACTACGGGTTATAGGTCTTTTAACATTGTTTATCTAATTTTATTTCAAATTTGGCAGTTTGTATGTATCAAGTATATCATAGATGATACATTGGGAGATGGCATCACTGTTCATCACAGTCCCAGGCCAGCGGCACAGAGAGACATTGTCATGTGGTGACAGCAAAGGCCTAGAGAAACCATCTAAACACCAGAGCCTCAACCTCAGCCCACTTGCACTTAGAGCAGCAATATCAGAGATGTGAAATTTACTGCTGGCAGAGTGACCACTGGAGCTGTGACCCTGCCTGCAACAAGAGAAGCGACCATCTGCTCCATGGGCCCATCTACAACTGCCAGAATGATCATCAGAGCCTCAATGCTGCCTGCAACTGAAGGAGTTTTCAATGGATCCACAGCCTCCTGCCACAACAATTGAAGGAAAAGAGAGCCCCTGAAGCATAGGCTCCACCCATACCGATTATAGGAAGTGATGGGTCAACAATAAAGTAAGAATATACTAAACACAAAGAGTACTACAGAACCACCAGAAACTAGTGTTTCTACAGCAATAATTCCTGATATCTCAACACAAATGAAGCAGAAAATAACGTTAAAAATAACGTTATGAAAGTGACTAAGACCTTTAAAGAGGATATGAAAAATTCCCTTAAAGAAATGGAAGAAAAGGCAAACAAAAGATTGGAAGAGATCAACAAATCCCTTAAAGAAAAGCAAGAAAAAGCAATCAAACAGGTGAAGGAAACTGTTCAAAACTTAAAAACTGAAATAGAGGAAATAAAAATAACACAAATCAAGGGGAACACTAATAATGGGAATTTTGGATAAAATCAGGAACTACAGGTGCAGGCATAAATAACATAAAATAAGAGATGGAAGAGAGAATCTCAGGTATTGAAGACATGATAGAGGATATAGATTTATCTGTCAAAGAAAATGCTAAGTCCAACAAATTCTTAACAGAGAATATCAAGGAAATCTGAGACACCATGAAAAGACAAATCCTAAGAAGAATGGGGATAGAATAAGGAGAAGTTCAGCTCAAAACAAAATATTTTGTAATTTTATTAATGTATAAAGAAAAGGTTTAATATATATATATATATGGTTTTTCATATGGTTTTCAAGGTGTGGTATTGAATTTAAATTACTGGAATTTAACACACATTTATATACTTTACTGTCTAATATTAGCTCATCATAGTAACTGTTTTCGTGATTGTCTGTTCTTTAAAAAGTTATAACTCTAGTGTTAAAGAGATGTTTCACAGATTGAAAACAAAATACATAAATACATTTCCAGAGAATTTGCATTTGATACCATATATATATATATATATATATATATATATATATATATATCCTTAAACTATTCATAACACTAGTTCCATGGAATCTGATGCCCTTTCCTGGCTTTTTCAAAATGATGTTGGATGTCCTTCTGTATATGTGTAGCAATCAGATCATGTATATATATATATATATATATATATACATATATATATATATATATATATATATATATATATATATAGAGAGAGAGAGAGAGAGAGAGAGGGAGAGAGAGAGTAGACAGTGTCACAGAGATGCATGTAACTACTGAAGGAAGCAGATGCCATGGAGCTACCCAAGAAGCAAGAGATAACAAACCACGAGCATCATGGTAAAATAAACAATAATATAAATGTGTTACTTTAAGATGTAATAGCTAGTAATAAATATGCCTAAGTCATTGATCAAGCAGTATTCTAATTAATATAGTTTCTCTGTGATATTTGGATCTCAGTGGCCATGAAATGTACAAGCCGTCCCAATTTACAAAATGATACTCACCATCTGGGGCATAGATCTACATAAGTTCTGAAAAAAAGCTTAAGAAAAAAAATGAAGGCTTCAAGACACACAGAAATGAGAGTCGAGAACAGCTTTTTTTGTAGCCACATCTTTTTTCAAATTGTTTGCTGTTTTCTGGCAGCAAGCAGAGGTATGGCTCTTTTAAGATAAGTGTTTCTGACTCAGTACTAGCAGCAAAAACTGTGCGGCTTTTTGGAGAGACAGCTTCCTAGTTCATGCTTGCAGCACAAATAGCACTGCCTCTTTCAGGAGGCTGAGCACTTAAATAGGGTCTGAGAGCAGGGTATTACAAACTGTTTACTGGCAACATTGACCCACTGTTTCTCTGGATCTGGGGTGCTAAGCAAGGCTTGGAGAGGTGTTGAATATGACTCTGCCTTTTTGAATGGCTCGGAGCAAACAGGCAGGGCAGTAGAGTGGATCCTAGCCATGTCCACTTAGCAATTTTTAAATGGTGCTATAGGTCAAATATACAATAAAGACAGATTCGGATGAAGAATACCTCTAAACAAGTCACATAATTGCATAAATGTACATGAGCTTATCAGAGAGAAGAAAGAAAGCAGATAGTCATAGACTAAAGAAATAAATATAGTTAAATATTAAAAAGTATTATAGTAAAAAATATGCCATGGAAAGATGGAAAATAAACAGAGTCTGGATAATATATATTATTGCATTCATTTTCTTTTAATTTATGAGTGTGGATGAGATAACAACAGAGAGAAATTTCATTGTATGGGCTGCTGAGCTAAACCAACATATATATTTTAAAATTATCTTGACTTCAAAATTTGAGTCTAAGTATATGCTACTTGGGAAAAGAGGTTCTGCTTTTGTTCCCATGGAATATGAGAACCTGTGGATTCCATCCAGGCTAATGTAGTTTGATGGAACAAAACCATTCCCAAAAGGTCTCCATGAACATGAAAAACACTTCAACCAACAATTATTAGGAAAGAGTTTGGAGGAAACTATATCCAAATTCCCAGAATGATTGTTTATAAATGTTTGTTTTCATTTAAAAGGGGATATGATATAAAGATAAATACTTCATACTTGTATGGATCTTGGTCTATTGATACAAATTTCAGGTCAACTTTGTTACACTGTGTATATGTATTTCTCTTCTAGTTTAAGGTATTATGCTTTGACAGCTAATTTAAAAATGTAATGAATAATTAAAAATTGCAGAGTAATATAGTCATTTATAATACCCAAACTTATAGTAATGTTAGTTAGGTTTTCTAAATATATAGAGATATATTTCAGTTAGATAATCAGCAACATTTCAAAGACTTATACAAAATGGGATTTAAAAGGTTTTAAGAACTTAGGCTTTCTAAATAATGATAATTGTCTGTTTCTGGAAGCACCAATTACTTCTGAGAGGTTGGTGGGCATTGAAGAAAGTCATTATGCCTTCAATATGACAAGGCTAGCCATGTGTTCTTGCCTGGACTGTTTGCTGGTATGCTGTATAAACTGAAGATGCAAGACCCACAGAAAAATGACTGCAAAACTTGCCTACAGAAGGTAAGTCAGCCCTTCATGGTTCTTGTGCCTTCAGGTTTCTTACTTCATGAAACAGTCTGCCAGACATTTTGCAGGACACAGAAGAAAGCAACTGGTGAACTTTGCCATTTAAAGGCAGAATAGATCTTCAAATTTCTTGCTCATGGAACAGTCTGATGAATTCTATGGATCTGTAGGCTAAAGATGTATGCCCCAATGTTACAAAAGAATTTTGAGTAACTGTCCAGGCAGCAAGAAGTCTTGTCATTTCTAGAACTTTGGAAGTCATTTATAATGCTCCTCCTGTTTACTTAGGAAATATTATATCCTTCTGGGGTCTTTCATGAAATTGACAAAAAATAGTTTTAGTTCTAGTCTTCTTTAATTATGATAAAAGGTAAATCAGCTGTGAAACTTTAGACTCACAAAGATAGGATAGATAATAGAGTATTTTTCTTAATTTGTCAAATGTAAATGAACTAAATATTGTAACTATAATTATTACTTGTTAACTGTTTCCTATATGTAATTTTACTATGTTAAGGTTAAAACCTTCCCTTTTACTAAGACAAAAAGGTTAGATGATGTGGGATGTTCTTATGTATATGTGTTACTTTTATTGGTTGATAAATAAAGTTGTTTTGGCCAATGGCTTAACAGAGTAAAGTTAGGCAGGAAATACAAACAGAGATATATAGAGAGGGTAGGCAGAGTCACGGAGACTCCGTGTAACTGCCAAATAAAAGCAACTGGACAGTCACCCAAAGTTCTTTTGTAATATTGGCACATCTGTATTCAACCTATAGGCCTATAATAACTGGCAGACTTTTAAGTGAAGCAGGAAATTTGAAGAACTGTTCTGCCTTGTGCTGGAAATGTTCATCAGTAGCTTTCTTTATGTTCTGCAGAATGTCTGGCACCTTCTTCTGTGAAGTAGAAACCTTTCTTTTGGAAAGTTCAGCAGTCACTTTTCTGTGGGTCCTGCATGTCCAGTTTATACAACATACCATCAAGCATTCCAGGCAGGAACAGTTTCTTGCCCAAATGGCTAGCCTTGTCACATTGAAGGTAAATTCTATAATGAATTTATTCAATACCTATCAGCCTCTCTGCAGTAGTTTGTGCTGCAAGAAGCAGATATATCTCACTGCTGACAAATGTCTCACATCTTTCTCCTTTGGTGGCCATGTGGTGTTTCATAAACTCAGCCTACTCTCTCACTGCTATATTCTGCTAAGCTATTGGCAAAAAACAGCTTTATTCACAAACCAATAAAAGCAATAGATATAAAGAAGACATCCTACATCATTCCTTCCTCCATTTCAGTCATCATTTCACTGTAGTCCAAGCTGAATTAAATCTCTTGATTTTCCTGTTCTATCCTTTGGTGTTTTGGGATTCCTGGCTTATATCAGCATAGGTGGCTGGGAATGTAGTCTGTGAAATGAAAAAAAAATAAATGGATTATCAAAGAAAATCCATTTAATACCAGGAATAATTACAGTAGGAACAGGAAAAAGGAGAATGGAAGAGAAAGAACAATTACATCCATAAGAACATAACCTAAAATTATCTTGAAAGACAAAGATCTAAACAAGAAAATCCAAAAAGTTAAAGTTGTAGACCTATGAAACAAGTATAAACCAAAACATGAAAGAGTGTTATTCTAAGGCACTTCATTATTTATCCACTTTTTAAAAAGTTATATAACTGTAGCATGAAAAATAAAAACCAAGAGAAGATATTGGGGTTCAACCTGACAGAAAAGCAAAATCAGCCAAGCCTCTACAGAGGTCTTAATTTTTTGAAATCTTTGGATTGAAAGAGAGTGATTTACTGATTCGTCCTGCCTTATATTCCTCGCTAGTGCTGGAATTAAAGGCATGTGTAACCACTGCTTGGCATATATGGCTAACTAGTGTGACTATTTGCACTGACCTTCAGGCAATCTTTATTTACTAAAACTCAAACAATATATCACTGCAGTTTATCTTACAGACATATATATATGTGTGTGTGTGTGTGTGTGTATGTGTGTGCCAAACATATAACATAAGTACACATATAACACATGTGTATATATATGCATATATATATATATATATGCGTGCATGCACACACACACAAACACACATATATAATGGTTCTGGCTCTTCCCACCTGTGATGGCAACTGAAGTGGGACAAAGGGTCAGTAGTGCTTGCTAGGCAATATGTTTCCCACTGTAGTAAACCAAAATTAGTAGGATGTTTTCAAGTATTTTGTTATCATTAGTAATAATATTTGTGTTATTAGTAGTATTAATAGTATTATTATGTGTATGGGTGTTTTGCCTGCATGTGTGTCTATATACCACATGTGTTATGATCCCTAATGTCTACCTTCTATACCCATAGGAGGGTTGTTTAGAAATAATTTAGATGACGGGAACACAAACATTCTGGGATTTATGAGTATCCTTGGATAAAAGATGGAAAACACAGTTTTTTTTTTCCTCTATGCCAGGAAACAAAGAATAAACAGAAATACTCAGCTTGCTGGTACCTTACTTAATGCCAGACACTGTATGGTCAAAATTTTGAGAAAATAAACCTCTATCTTAAAAGCTTACAAAGTACCATGTCTCATTGCTTCATTTTCTGCTTTTCTTTTTAAGACTTATTTATTTATTTATTTATTTATTTATTTATTTATTTATTTATTTACTTATTTACTTATTTATTTACTTAGCAGCCTACTTGCAATTTTCTTCTACATCCTCTCCTTCTGGTCCTTCCAAGCACCTGCTCTCTTCTCACTCACACATCCATTCTTCCTCTTTTCTATTTAGAAAAGAGCAGACCTACTACGGATGTCAACAAAACATGGCATATCAAACTGTAGTAAAACTAAGCACCTCCCTTTTATTGAAGTTTGGCAAAGCAATCCAATATGAGGAACAGTATCCCAAAAGCCATTAGAAGAGTCAGGGACAGCCCCTGTTTCTACTGTCAGGAATATGAACCTACCATCACACCAGCCTATGGGATGTGCTATGGTAAGGATGACACGGGGATTGTGGGAGTGACCAATCAAGGAGTGCTTCATTTTGAGACCTATGTCACTGAGTGAGTCCACACTTATCATTGCCTGGGGTGCCAGAACCCAAATGGATGCTCCAGAGACCTAGGATAAAACTAAACACACTTGGAGAAAAATAAAGACTATGAAATAATTCCTGGTGATATTCTGTGATACTTATCAATTGGTGCTTTAGTCCAATAATCATCAGACTGGCTTTATTCAGCAACTGGTGGAAAGACATGCAGACACCCACAAAAAAACATTCAGTCAAACTTGTGGGATCATGCTGAAGAGAGAGAAGAAGGATTGTAGGAACCAGAGAGGTCAAGGACATCAGCTGATATTACACTTGCCATCTTTTTTCATTATATTGTTTATCAACAGCCAAACTTCCATACATATACATCTGTGTGTATTGTGAAATTAGAAAAGATGCAAATTTGTACTTTATAGGTACAAACAAATTTATAAGAAATTTATAGCCTTCTGAGATACATAAGCAAAACTGTCTCTAATAGAAAATCAGAATAAACCAATAAGTACTGAATACATTATAGGACTAAAAAAAAGTCATTCCCTATAAATAAATATACACAGATGTTTGCACGGCAAGTAATATCAAGGTCTTTAGGAAGAAAATCATTCCTGCCTTATAAGCAATGTTTAAAATATAGAAAAAGTTTGGAAGTTCTCCAGAATATTATGTAAGTCTTGTTTAAGTACAACTTTGCTGATGTCTTAGGATTTCAACAGAGATGAAGGTGCTGAAGAACATTCATCGTAATGCTGATGCTGCAGAATTGCCTGGAATACTGTGAACACCATGATTAAATTAGCATGTCACCTAATTTCACACATTTTTATTGTAGTTGGAGAGATTGATCTGCTTTTTTTTTTCTTTTTGGAGTTCCTTTGGATAATGTGATCTGCATATGTCAAACCATAGAATTGGGAAAGAATTCCAGACGCCTGTAACAGAGTACCCTGTACTCTGGGGCAACTGAAGAAGTGGCACCTACTGAAGGTTTCAGAACTTTCTTTGTGAGTTCAGCAGATTTAAGATTGGAAGCCCAGATTCAAATAATTTGAAATTATATGAATAAATTTGAATAAGTTCAAAAACATCTGTACACATATGTCACCAAAATCATGAAAGAGTAAGTACAGGATGGAATGGGGGAACCTCAAGAAATAAGAGTACATCTATGTTCACAATATAATACAGATGACATAAAAATCCAACAGTCCAAGAGTTCAAGATTGGTAAAAAAAATCACATAGAAGTATAATTTTACCAATGAATTAATTAGGTATATATAATTATACACACATATATGTAAATATGAGTATTTAAATATATTAATTATATGAGTGTGTGTAGTTAATTATATATATTTTAGGATGATATAAAACTATCAACGTCTTGAGACTTTATCAAACAACTTTCGTGTTATTTGTTCTTCCTCCTTTCCTGTTCTTCTGTAATAGCATTCCTATCTTCTACATAATTAAAAGACCACTCTCCATGTTTCCCATTCCTTTTTATATCATTTCAATTTTGCTATATTACTTACTATGTCTCGCTATAGTCTGTTGTTTGTGTGTTTTCATTTAAGTTAGTTCAGGTGATATGCTCACATCTGAAGTTTTTGAGCTAAGAACAAATATTATAGGCACTAAAATTAGTGAGATCATTCTTAATAGACATTTAGCTCATTAGCTTAATGCGCCTTCTCAAATGTTTCCTATTTTTAGCAACAGTAGTCTTTCCCCCATCTATGTCACTTTTCTGTCTCTGTTTCAATTCCTGTCACTGTTTCCCCCTCAGTCTCTGTGTGAGTGTGTGTGTATGCATGTGCATGTGTGTGTGTGTGTTGTGTGTGTGTGTTTGTAGAAGAAAGCACGTGTCACAGTGAGGATTTGGAGGACAGAAGATAATTTTGGGAGTTTATTCTCTCTTTCTTCCTGAGATTCAGTGAATCAACACAATTACAAAGGTAGTCAGACTTCAAAGGCAAGCATTTTTTACCTCAGATATCCATCTCTGCCAACTCTCACAAGTATATTTAATATAACCTAAACCCACGTTTTTTAAATTACTTTTATTTTAATTATCTAAATTTATTTGTGATTGTCTTTGTGGGTCTATGCATATATGTTTATTGCTCATACAAGTCAGATGAAGAGTTTCAATCTAGAATTACAGGCAATTGTAAGCCATCTGATTGTAGTGATGGAAATCCAACTGGCATGCTCTAAAAGAGCTCAAGTTCCTTTAACTACAGAGCACCAGTCTAACTCCAATAAACTCTTCTTGAGTACAATAAATAACATTATATTTGAAAAACTGTAAGAATCACATAGGATATTATTGAAAAAAAAGTCCACTAAATAAACCAAACAAGAAGCCAATATAGATTTAAATTACAAAATTAGTTTAAAATTCAATGTAATTATTCATTAAAAATTCCAAGCAGCTGTTGAAAAGATGACAAAGTCTGCAATGTGCCTGCCACAGAAATATGAAATTAAAAGAAGTTTAGATTTCATGTACATATGTATAAAATCCAATGAAGGTTGAACATGTCTCTTACTCTAGCACAGGAAGGTAGAGACAGAGAACTCTAAAGCACTTTCTGGCCAGGCAATTGACAAGTTTGACTTCTTCCTTTCCGATTCAAATCATCTTGATCTCCTTATGTTGTCTTATTGCTATTGCTAAAACTTCAAGAACTATGTTGAAGAGATATGGTGAGAGTGGACAGCCTTGTCTCGTTCCTAATTTTAGTGGAATGGCTTTGAGTTTCTCTCCACTTAATTTGATATCAGATGTTGGCTTGCTATATATTGCTTTTATTAAATTTAGGTATGATCCTTGTATCCCTAACCTCTCCAAAACCTTTATCATAAAGGGGTGTTGAATTTTATCAAATGCTTTTTCTGTATCTAATGAAATGATCATATGTTTTTTCTTTCAGTTTATTTATATGATGCATTGCATTTATAGATTTTCATATGTTGAACCAGCCCTGCATCTCTGGGATGAAGCCTACTTGATCATAATGGTTAATTTTTTTAATGTGTTCTTGGATTCTGTTTGCCAGAATTTTGTTGAGAATTTTTGCATCGATGTTCATGAGTGAGATTGGTCTTTAATTCCCTTTCTTGGTTGGGTCTTTGTGTGGTTTTGGGATCAGGGTGACTATAGCTTTATAAAAAGAGTTTGGCAATGACTCTTCTGATTCTATTATGTGAAACACATTAAGGAGTATAGGTATCAGCTCTTCTTGGAAGCACTGATAAAATTCTGCATTAAAAACATCAGGTCCTGGGCTTTTTTTGGTTGGGAGGTTTTTTATGATAGCTTCTATTTCCTCACAACTTATAGGTAAGACAGTTTTGAAAAATCTCTTGCCTTTAAAAATAATCTGTCAGTTCTGTTATATCAGGAACTCACCAAGGCCAGCTGGCCTGGGTCTGAATAAGCATGGGATAAAACCGGACTCGCTGAACATAGCGGCCAATGAGGACTACTGAGAACTCAAGAACAATGGCAATGGGTTTTGATCCTACTGCACTTACTGGCTTTGTGGGAGCCTAGGCAGTTTGGATGCTCACCTTACTAGACCTGGATGGAGGTGGGTGGTCCTTGGACTTCCCACAGGGCAGGGAACCCTGATTGTTCTTTGGGCTGATGAGGGAGGGGGACTTGATTGGGGGAGGGGGAGGGAAATAGGAGGTGGTGGCGGGGAGGAGGCAGAAATCATTAATAAATAAATAAAAATAATAATCTGTCAGTTATTCTAGGCCTTAGCTAAAGTTGGTTGCTTCAATGCTGCAAATGCGACTTTGAGTGATTTCCCAGGTAGCCAGTTGACTCTGTGATTTATTGAATGTTTTGGAAGTTGTTTGATTGCACTTCCTAATTACTCAGGTAACATTATTTCCCTTCTCAGATTTTCGATGGGGTTAAAGACTAGATAAATGTAGCTACTTTCGTCTCATGACTTGACCAAGTTCTTTATTATGTAATACTTAAGCTAGTTAGGATAGAATATTTGTTCTTTTTTTTTTTTAAGTTTTTCGAGACAGGGTTTCTCTGTAGCTTTGGAGCCTTTCCTGGCACTAGCTTTTGTAGACCAGGCTGGCCTAGAACTCACAGAGATCCGCCTACCTCTGCCTCCCGAGTGCTGGGATTAAAGGCGTGCGCCATCACCGCCCGGCTTATTGTTCTTATTGTATATAATTTTGTAGTAGGCATAGAACTCTCTTACTGAAACAAAGAGGGAGGTGCTGCAGGAGCGCCTGCCTTCTGCTCCTTCAGCCAATAGCCGCTGAGATACCAGCCCACTGGTCGTGGTCTATTGCTCTTTAAATAAGAGCGGCAGCCCTCTGCTCACTCTCCTGCTTCTGGCTCTTGCTCCAGCGATTAGACTCCTTTCCTGGCTGTCGGTGTTTTGTAAGTTTTTTCCCCTAAAATAAATACCCTTTTGAATCCAAACTAGTGTGGGATTGTTTCGCGCATTAATTTGTCTTATAGAAATGATGAAGTCTTCACATTTCTTGATATTCAGTCATAATAACAGCCCAAACAAAGCATTACTTCCAAAGTTGTTTATCTAGCTATATGTAATGTGTTAATAATATGCATTCTCAGTATATTGAAGATGTTGCCTACATATGTATTGTATATTAATATTTCTTACTAACACATTAATATTAAATTCTAGATAGTATTTCTGTAATGTCAATTAATGACAGAATCAATATCTTATCACATAACATTGTATTTATTGCTTATAATTTTAAATTTAATGTTATACTAAAAGTGAAAGCCATAACGTGTAAATGTTAAAAACTGACATGGACTGTTTAAAACTCTGCCTAAAATAATTAAAACTATATAGAATAATTAAATTTTTGTAAACTTAAGCTAAATTATGAAAAATTGTGTGTTTTAAATAAATATCTGATAGAAAACATTTGAGTTTAAATCATGAAAGTAATGGTAAAATGCATAGTATTATGAATTATGAGCAAAATTATTTTTAATTTAACCACAATCACATTTAACTGTAACATCAAACAACTAACTGCATATTTGGAAGAAACATATATTAATTACAGATAATATATCTAGTTGAAAATTTTCATCCTTATATTTCTTTGTCTAAATATTAATCATTTGTTACAAGTTCAAAATATTACCTTATATAATAGTTTTAAAAAAGTATATTGACTCAAGTTAGTCATTACAAATTTGTCAAAACTCATAATAAGTATAATGTGCTAACAAAGATATTAATATTTAAAAGAAGATAGATAACTATAGGAAAGAAACAGCTGATATCCCCACAAGTCAGATCCCTCCCTACTTCGAGTCCCTCATGTCCAGAACAGGAAAGACAAACCTCTTAGAACTCACTTCTGTACTCAGAATAATGCCAGCACCATGACCTAATTCTTTGAAGAAGCAATTAGGAAATAATATACAAGGACTGAATGAGCAGTGTTGATGAGTTTTTATTTTTTAAATCGTATCATTGAGAAATTCTAGATAAGATAATTCAGTTATTGTCACATTTGAACGTTGATTATCCAGATGCTTAATAATTAGCAGCTGGTGATAATTGTAACTTTTTATAATAGGATTAAATATTCCCCAAACATAGATAGCACACAAGCTTCAAATAAAAATATATCCATGTAATCAAAGGGTTTTAGAAACTTTCTTGGGAACTAGAATTAACTCTCATCAGAACGACATATTAATTCTATTCAAATGAGCAGTTTGTTTTATAAAAACAAAGCCTCCCCACCCAATTAAAGAGAAGATCACAATGTTGCTTATGTTGCTTACAAGAGAACCCACATCTTTGGTTGCTGAGAAGCAAAAAAGAAACAGAAGAGAATAAAAGGACTATGGAGGGCTCTAAGTAAGGAGAAAGAGTAGCATGTAGGAAACCTTTCCAAGACACTAAATACTTGGGTTTTAAGTGGAGACTCTCGGGGCTGGTGAGTTTGTTCAGCTGATTAGAGCTCTATTTGCTGAGGTACATGAACTCAGTTTCTGAATCCAATATACTAGAAACCCATTTACTATAAAGAGAGATTATACTTCTAACACTGGTCTTTGTTTACACTCAATACACACTAGAAAAAATACACTTGGATACAGAAACACACACGTGAAAGAAATGAAATAATTTGAGACTTTTACTCCTCAGACGGTATAAAAGGGGAGGCATCTAAAGATTTTCCAAACCAAAATTATCTTCACATATCATTGTCAACCTGTTGTGAGGAGCGGTGGGCCCACCACCCGGCTAGCTTTATACCTGAAAATAATTACATGGAAACTGTATTATTTTAAACACTGCTTGGCCCATTAGCTTTAGCCTCTTACTGGCTAGATCTCACATCTTGCTTTAACCCATTTCTAATAATGTGGGTAGCCCCATGAGGTGTGGCTTACCAGGAAAGATCTTAACCTGCGTCTGTCTGGAGTGGGAGAATCATGGCGACTGCCTGACTCAGCTTCTTTCTCCCAACATTCTGTTCTGTCTACTCCGCCTACCTAATTTTCTGTCCTATCAGGCCAAGCAGTTTTCTTTATTAGTTAACCAATGAAAGCAACAGATAAGATACAAGACCCACCTCCATCATCTACCTCCTCATTTTCTGGCTTTTTTCTTTGCACAATGCTATAGTTTTACAAGAGTGACATTTATTCCTTTTTTCCTTCTGAATGAAGACATAATCCTAACCCTATTTGCAGATAGAAAGGTTAAATAATTGGTCTTGTGCAAGTTCCTTTATAATTAATGTTTTGTAGTATTCTGACTTTAAATCAAATCTTGCTTTCACATATCCTGACCTTTATTGAAACCTAATTAATGCTATTACACTGCTACAAGATCTCTCTCTTTTTTAAATTAGCATAAAACAAAAATATTTAAAAATCTCCAGAATGTATTTAGAATTGATTTTGCAATGTTCTATAAGGTATTTAAACACAGAAACTAACTGCACATAAGAAATCACTGTGTTTGTGACTGCATGAATAAGACTTAGGCAAACTCAAGCCAGATAAAATCCCAGCATAGTGAAAAGAATTGAGCACAAAGTTCCATGTCAAACTGAAGAAATATTGGTAATTGGTAACTTATAGGAGAGGGAGCATTAGATGATTTTTTTTGAAGAATATGAAGGTTTATTGACTTATTAGGTCTTCATGGTTATGGACTGTTTGCTTGTTGGAGCAAAAATTTTCTTGAGCTAGTCCCCAACAAGCTCAGTGCCTGAGCCCTCAGGTTAAATCTCTGAAATGCAATTGCATAGGAGAGCATTAATTTCCACTAATATCTAACCTAAAACATCATTAAATAACATTTGAATTACATAGCTAATATTTTTTTTCCTTTTATTCTTTGAGGATTTCACATCATGCATTTTGATCCCACTTATCTCCCCTCTTCTCTCATCTGCCCTCTGCCCTTGCAACCTTTCGCAATATCAAAACCAAATAAAACAACGAAACAAAACAAAGAAAAGCAAAATCAAAAACAGAAAAAAGAATCTTGTGGAAATTGTAGTGTGGTCCATTGAGTCACCCAGTTTACCACTTAGTCCACTCATCTTTACTTGCAAGTGCACATTGCCGTGAGTCATTGGTCTAGCTTTTCCCCTCTGACATCTGCTACAACAGTGATAATGGGCTTTCCCTGGGGCTCCTCTTAGATATCCTGTTGCTGTCATGTGCCATGGAGATTCTGCTATTTAGATCTGTAAGTTTGTCCCCTTCATATGCTCCAACAGTTCATTAATGAGGTGGATATTGGGGTGGTCTGACTTATGAGTTCTGGTTCTGGGCCTGGTTCGTAGGTTGGCTGGTTAGCTTGCTAGTTTTCTCTCATCACTACCCAGACAAGCTCTCTAGTATTGTCTTGGCTACCTCATCCAATGCAGTCTATAGCAAGAAGCAAGGCCAATTCTCTTCTTCTTGGACATTCAAATCCAGGTGCTCCTCACTCATACTGATGTGGGGCAGCTCTACTATTTTGTCCAGGCAAGGTGCAGTGCCTCTCTCCTGATTGCTATAGAGGGCATGAAAAGGGATGGCAGGGACAGCTCTCCTGTTCTCATACCTTCAGAGCTGTCTCACCTGCACCCCCCCACAACAGGATCAGCTGGATTTAATGTCCAGGTAGGGTCCAATCTCCTGTGTGCTAGAGCTGGCGGGGCAGAGCTAGTTCTCTCACTCTTGTAAATCTGGGGCCAAGACTCTTGCCTGTCCTAGGTAGTGAGGGGCAGAGGAGGAAGGGCATCTTTCCCTCATTTGTGCCTCCACAATGACAGATTAGTGAGTGGCAGTGGATCAGCTTTCATGCTCTCCCGTCCTCATTCCTTCATGGTTGGATTACAGGGTCAGTCCCAGTATCAATATTCCAGATACGGTTAACACCTACGATGAGGGATAGGATCATCTTTCCCAATTATAGTGCCAAGAACTCTCCTGAGGGGTCAGACCAGCTTGTACACTGTGGTTTCGATCGAAGGGCAGGACCAGCCTTCCCAAGGTCAATGAAAGCCAGGGCCGACTCAGCACAACATGATTCCAATGACCCCTGCTTTAACATGGGTCGTGGACATCACCACAGACCCAAGCTGAAATAGGACGACGGACCCAGACATGACCCTTGGTAGCAACTCAGGGCCATGCACTACCACAGCCCTAGTGGCAGCAGAGATCACCCAGATCAGCACAGCCCTGGGCCCAGGTGACTGATCAGACTTTGTGCAATTGCAGAGCCTTTGGTAGTAACTGGAGCCATGGACACAACTCAAGACCCTGGCCTCCATATGGCCACAGATCCACACGTGGCCCTAGGTATAGGCCCATGCCTGGACATCTCCATGGCTCCAAATGGCAGCACCCAACCCCTTGAGCAGCTTGACCCCAGATATGGTACAATCTTCAGACACAAACATGGTCCGACGTGACTGACCAGAGCAAATATTTTCATCTTTGCTAAAATGCTGATAATTTGGGACTGGAGTCAAAAAATGACTCACAGATTAAGAACACTAGCTGTTCTTCCACAGGTCCCTAGTTCAATTCCTAGCAACCACATGTTGGCTCAAAACCATCTTTAATGATATCTGGTGCTCTCTTTTGGCAGCAGGCAGAGCATTGTATACATCATAAATAAAACTTAAAAATTGCCAATAATTTGTTATCCCAACAGTATAACTGACAAATACAGATGGAACATTCTATATGGAAACTTTTCATCCCAGTTCACTTTCTGTTGCTGTGACAAACACTGTCATCAAAAGGAACATGTGGAGGGAAGGGTTTACTTCAACTTATAGCTTAAAGTCCATCTCGGAAAGATTTTTACAGGCATGCATGACTTCTGGAAGATTAAATAATCTCTTGTGAATGACACAA
The DNA here is from genome assembly GCA_025134845.1 of Neodon shergylaensis. Classification (NCBI taxonomy): domain Eukaryota; kingdom Metazoa; phylum Chordata; class Mammalia; order Rodentia; family Cricetidae; genus Neodon; species Neodon shergylaensis. The sequence continues at coordinate 33,112,464 of JABTXL010007139.1, forward strand.
CATCAAATAGTAATTAGGCATTCCTGATTGAATTCAGCTCATCTGAAGAACTAAGATGAGGACACTAACTAAGTGTCGAATGTGTATGGAACTTGGGGATAGATCTGGAAGAAAATGGGATAGGGACATGAGAATGATACAATATAATGTATGACATTCTCAAAAAAACTAATAAAATCTTTAAGGATAAATCAAACACTAAAACAATTTTAAAGTGAAAATATGAAATTTTCCTTATAAACATAGTAAACACTTTCCTTACCTAATAAAGCATTTCTATATTATTCTTAAATCTTATGAACAAAAACAGGAATTGTGATAAGATGATTATAAGTAAGAATAATTCTTTGAAGCACATGGAAAGTAAACAGATTGAAACGGCTCCTATAATGCAGTTCAGGAAAAGTCATGAGGTCAAAAAAAGAGCAAAGATGAAAATAGTAATACTGATTACATTTGAAGGATGGAGTTGAAGGGAAATTAAAGAGGAATGTACCCTGATGTCTATCAACCACTACACGAAATCAAAGAAAGAGTAAATAGATGTTTCTGTGCTTCCTCCAGAACAGGGCACAAACAGAATTAATATGAGTGATCGCTGTGATTATCTGGGACGTACACAGTGAGTGGGGATGATGGAGGTTTGCTATTATATGTTCATGTGATGCAATACATAGCACTCACATTTTTTTTCTTATCTTGGAATACTTTAGCTGATGTCTGAATATTTGTACAGAAATTTTACTCTTGGTGTGAGTTTATTTCTATGCTGACAAAATTAATCCTTGATCCCAACTAGATAAAAGGGTCTTTATCTAGAGAGAAGATTAAATATTAAGAGTACTTGCTGCTGTTTCAGAAGAACTTGAGTTCCCAGCACCCATGTTGGGTGGATCAGAAGTTTTGAGGCCTTGACCTCTGTATAAGTATAGAGCATCTGACGGAGAACTGCTCACTTATAACACAGAAGGCATATTTCTGCAATCTCTGTCTCTGTCTCGTTCTCTGTAATACACATTCACCATCTACACATCATCACACTGACATATATGCACATACATATAATTGAAACTAATATAAATAAATTTTAATAAAACATCAAAAGGGTACAACAAGATGATTGAAATTTATTCCTGAAGAAATTAATTCTATTTGTCTACCACTAGCTTTGTTCCTTTTTATCCTCCTTTGTGTCTATTATCACATTCCATTAATATTCCTTCCCTCTTTCACCCCCTCTCTCTTTCACTCTCTCTCTATGTCTCCCTGTCTCAGTCTCTGTCTCATTCTCAAACTCTCTCATACTTACTTGATTGCTTACTTCCCTCTATTTCTTTCTCTTCATCCCTCTTACTCTGAATCTTAATTTTTGTATCTAAACAAGCATGTGTATTCATTCCATCCCTATAATTTCACATTTGAGAGGATTTCAGTTTGAATGAGAAACATCACTGTAGCATCATTCAACATATAGTGACCAGCTGGTGGTCCTGTTTGGAAAAGTTAGGGAGTGTTTATGAATCAGAGCCTTAATGGAGGAAGTACATTGATGGGGCTGGTTTGTGAAATGTTTCATACTTGCTCTATTTCCTCCTCTCTTCCTCTGTTTTCTATATATGGAAGTATGTGATTAGCTATTTTCCTGATCATGCCCCCATGTGTTCTATGCCTATTACTAAGTCTTTCATTTGATAAGAGACTGTCTCTCTGAAACTGAAAGACAAAATAAGTCTTTTGCTTTGAGGAACTTTTGTCAGAATTTTTTAGCACATGCAAATGAGACTAAGACTGACAATATACAGCATCTGCCAGAGAATTGCCCACTTATAACACAATATGAATATTTCTGCAATCTCTGTCCAACTGTCTCTCTATTTTTGAGTCTATCTCTCTGTCCTCTAGCTTTGTCTCTCTCCCTTTTTCTCAATTACTGTGATCATTTTGGAACAAAGCTGTCATAGTATCATTTCCATGGATACCATAGAAACCCGAGAAAACTGCAAAAACAAAACAAACAAAACCAAGAAACATAGGAGGGAAAATGTGTGTTCAATTTATAATTACAAATTTCAGTACTTCTTGACAGTGAAGTCACAGTAGCAGGAGCTTGACAAACCTGGTCATGTGATCACACTAGAGACAAGAACAGAAAGAAATACATGAATTCATGCATGTTTTCTAACTACTTTTCAACTTGATTTTGATTTTTGCCACTCTAATATGTCTCAGCATAGGCTCAAAGCAGTTCCTTTATTTATCAATGATATTCACAGCATACAGCGGAAATCTCACATCCTATCAGCATTGGTAGATACCAGAATTTCTTTTGTAAACATTTTGTATTATTAAATTAAAAGATTCTAGTATTAATGTTTACTCTGTGAATTCAAAGTAAGCTTCTAATTCGGAAAATGAGAGGAAACTGAAATCTTAGAAACAGAAAACAAATACATAATAAATTTTCCAGCATGTTTAAATAGTTGACTCATAAATATGTGCATGCTTATTTTGTGTTGAAGTGGGGGTGCAGAGCATTCTATACAACTGTGCTTGTTCAACAAGTGTAGTCTCTTATCAAATCATGCATTTGATTGCTTTACTGTGTGGTCCTAAAATACAATAATAACTGAATAAGAAAGCTATTAATTGCACTATTGCAGGAGAGAATAAGTTACTAGAGTGCTCTGATTTCACGAATCTCATGTCATTACATAGTTAGTTGCATTGTTAATACAAGTGGGAGTGTGGATTTTGTTAAGGCACTGCAATAACATCATGCACATAAACTTCTATTATGTAATGGGTAGTACGATAATGTCAATCCTAGGTATATTTATACTTTTTCTGTGCTGTGACAGAAAGCTAATATGTTCTTTGCTTTTCATTCAAAAAAATGAGGTTCCTGTCAATTATTCTGAGGGGAAAAGAATGGAAATGGAGGATATCAAAGGGAAATAGGACTATATTATTGTGTAAATTAAATACTCATTTGTCCTCTAATGTGAGCCATGGTTTCCTGGATGTTTAGAGGTAGAATTCTGCTAAGGCCATGGCTACTTTCCCTGCTTTCTTTTCAGAATGCCAAAGACGAACATTCAGTACTGTATTAGGCCAAATTCCCATAAAGCTAATAGATTTAGCAAAATTTAAAAAGTAACATGATTGTTGGAATTAAAAGCCTGGCTGGCAAGGTTGAAATGGTCTAACCGTGGGACTTTCCAGGTTTCATTCCCTGGCTTGATCATAGGAGCTTGGATCTTCAAGAGACCACCTGCTAAGACACAGGCTTTACAGTAAAGAGTACATTACTTCTGTACCATATTGTGTAGTCACATTCAGAGTACATGAAGAGACCAGAGAAGATTAGGAAAGCCAAGATGAGTAACAGACTAACTTTGCCAATCTCAGAACAAATGAAGAAGATAGCATGCAGGAATTAATTTCCTTTCTTCTCTTTTCACTCAGAAAATATTTAATTAAATAAAGTTATACTTTTGACTTTACTGATATTTTTACATTTATAATTATGAATTCTATCCACCTGGAACTAGAATTTTTGATTATTTTATAAAATCATTTAGATTAACCTGATAAGCACGATAAAAACAAGTATTTTAATTTTTTACATTGAGAATATTACCAATGTAATCATAATTTTTCAATATCATAGGCATGGTGTCATGAGAGAGTTAGAAAGAGCTACACAGATTCACCAATCTCCTAAATCCAAAATGTATTAAATAGTCAAATTCGTTGAAGAACAATTTTAAAATAATGTTCACAAAATAATTGCTAATACAGAAAATTAATTTTATTAAAGTTTTTTTGAAATGACTTAGCTACAAGTATTCATCCATGTCATTGTTATTATTAGACTTGAAGGAAATTAGAGTCATTCATGTATCTTTGTGTTTGAAGAAAGCAAGGAAAGAGATTATAAACTGTAACAAAGTAAATTCATTATATTTAAAAAATGTAGCTAACCAAATCCAGTTATAACTGAAAGTCTCATTTTTTCTTTCAATAGTTTGGTGATAACCAATTTAGTACCTTTTGTATTACATGTGTTTAGATTATTTGACAATTAAGCACAGAACTATTAGCGGCAATTATTGTTAAAGTTGCACTATTTCTTATGAGAAAATATTCAAGGGTTTGTTGGTCAACATCAGGACTCCTTGATTTAATGAGTTGAGTTATCTGAGCCACGTTTTCTAACAAACACTAGATAATATGTTTTGAAACTCCTTAATTTTATCTATGCAAATGAAATTTCTTCTAAAGAAAATCTGATTTCAGAGTAACTAATTATGAGAATATGAGTTAATATAATGTACACACATACCTATTCTAATTATTATAGAGGGAATGATTATTACTAATAAAATTATTGTGAGTGATTCAATAACATATTAGCATAATAATTACAGAATGGAAATTAGATAGACTCTAAGTCATTAATGGTAATTCTCAGACTATTTTATTTTTGTCCCAAATTTGTTACCTACTGTGCCCTCATCACGATATTTAAACAATGAGTAGCTTGATATTAAAACACAAAAGCAGCAATATGCACTTACACATGTGAATCCATTGTCTTTTTTCTAATACAAATCTATTTTCATTTAAAAATATGGACAAATGAAACAAATATTAAAACGAACTGTATAATTACCTCTTTCCCATTTAGATTCTGTGAGAATGTGATCTGTTAAGGGATTCACGTAGGGAAGTGGAAAGTTTCCTATATTTTATTCTGGGTAATACAGGTCATATCAGAAGGGGAGGGATGTTTGCTATTCATGATCACAAAAAAGAGGCACAGAAAATGAAAATTGCAATAATATTCAAGCACTGCATTATACATTTTAAAGCCATCTAAAGACTGTTTAATGCATGCCCCATTAAGACACATGGGTGTATGTGACTACATACATTACCTGGATGAATTGTAATGGCAGTGGCTGTTCAGAAACCCAGTTAGGCATGTGGTTGTTCGTTAAAGCACTTATTTTCACTACTGAGAAATATGATCACTAGTTCATATTCTGTTATTACAAAGATGAAAATACATATTGTTTAGATTGAAGAATAATTTACTTTAGTAGCAAGCATAGATCAGCTTTTTATTTTTTTATTATTTATTTATTTATTTATTAAAGATTTCTGACTCTTCCCTGCCACCGCCTCCCATTTCCCTCCCCCTTCTCCAATCAATTCCCCCTCCCTCGTTAGCCCAAAGAGCAATCAGGTTTCCCTGACCTGTGGGAAGTCCAAGGACCACCCACCTTGTTTAAATATCGTGATGAGGGCACAGTAGTAAGGTGAGCATCCAAATTGCCTAGGCTCCCACAAAGCCAGTTCGTGCAGTAAGATAAAAAATCCATTGCCATTGTTCTTGAGTTCCACTATGTTCAGCGAGTCTGGTTTTATCCCAGGCTTTTTCAGACCCAGGCCAGCTGGCCTTGGTGAGTTCCCAATAGAACATCCCCATTGCCTCAGTGTGTGGGTGCACCCCTCTCGGTCCTGAGTTCCTTGCTCGTGCTCTCTCTCCATCTGCTCCTGATTTGGACCTTGAGATTTCAGTCCGGTGCTCCAATGTGGGTCTCTGTTTCTGTCTCTTTTCATCGCCTGATGAAGGTTAATATTCAGGAGGGTGCCTATATGTTTTTCTTTGGGTTCTCTTTCTTATTTAGCTTCTCTAGGATCACTAATTATAGGCTCAATGTCCTTTGTTTATGGCTAGAAACCAAATATGAGTGAGTACATCCCATGTTCCTCTTTTTGGGTCTGGCTTACCTCACTCAGAATAATGTTTTCTATTTCCATCCATTTGTATGCAAAATTCAAGAAGTCCTTGTTTTTTACTGCTGAGTAGTAATCTAATATGTATATATTCCATACTTTCTTCATCCATTCTTCCAATGAAGGACATCTAGGTTGTTTCCAGGTTCTGGCTATTACAAACAATGCTGCTATGAACATAGTAGAGCATATACTTTTGTTGTATGATAAGGCCTCTCTTGGGTATATTCCCAAGAGCGGTATTGCTGGGTCCAGGGGTAGGTTGATCCTGAATTTCCTGAAAAACCGCCACACTGCTTTCCAAAGTGGTTGCACAAGTTTGCATTCCCACCAGCAATGGATGGAGGGTACCCCTTTCTCCACAACCTCTCCAGCAAAGGCTATCATTGGTGTTTTTGATTTTAGCCATTCTGACGGGTGTAAGATGGTATCTTAAAGTTGTCTTGATTTGCATTTCCCTGATCACTAAGGAAGTTGAGCATGACCTTAAGTGTCTTTTGGCCATTTGAACTTCTTCTGTTGAGAATTCTCTGTTCAGCTCAGTGCCCCGTTTTATAATTGGGTTGATTAGCCTTTACCGGTCTAGTTTCTTGAGTTCTTTATATATTTTGGAGATATATTTTGGCCCATTAGCTTTAGCCTCTTAACCCATTTCTAATAATCTATGCAGCACCACGAGGTGCGCTTACCAGGACAGATCTTAACCTGCGTCTGGCCGGAGTGGGAGAATCATGGCGACTCCCTGACTCAGCTTCTTTCTCCCAGAATCCTGTTCTGTTTACTCTGCCTACCTAAGGGTTGGCCTATCAAATGGGCCTAGGCAGTTTCTTTATTAATAAGAAATCACTCCCACATCATTTCCCCTTTTTCTGTTTAAACAAAAAAGAAGGCTTTCACTTTAACATAGTAAAATTACATATAGCAAAACAGTTATCAAGCAAGAATTAAAGTTACAATATTTATATCTATTTTATCTCTTATCATAACTAAGGAAAACGATAACTATTTATTCTTCAACTCCATCAAAGACTCCAGAAGGATATAATAATACCTAAGTAAACAAGAACTAAGAAACTTCAAACTCTAGAAATGACAGAGACATCTCGCTGCCTGGACAGTCACCCAAAGTTCCTCTGTACCGCTGGGGCATCCATCTTCGGCCTACAGGCCCATGGTATCCAGAGACATTTCCATGAAGCAGGAAATTTCAAAGGCAGTTCAGTCACTGTCTGCTGTGTCCTGCAGAATGTCTTGCAGACTCTTTCATGAGTCAGAAACCCTGAAAGACCATCTCACCTTTAGGCAAGTTCAGCAGTCCTCTCTCTGCGGGTTCTCTGTGTCCAGTTTATGCAACAGTGCAGGCAAGAGCAGTTTCTTGCCCAAATGACTATCCAACTCCATAAGGATCCTCTTCGATGCCCATCTTCCTCTCGAAGTAGATTGGTGCTGCCAGGAGCAGACGTGTCTCATTGTCATGAAAAGCCTTAAGTTATTAAAACATTTAAATGCCATATTCTGCAGTCTTTGAAAGATATGAAGAATGTCTATCTAACTGAAATATATCTCTGTATATCTAGAAAATCTAACTAACATGACTACAAGCTTGACTATTATTGATGATTATCCATTAACAACCTATATTTCCTATTATACATTACATTTTTAAATGAACTACGCAATCACAATATCTTAATCAAGAGCAGAAATACATATACATATAACAAAATTGAACTTAAAATCCATACTAATGTAAATTATTCATATCTATATCATATCCCCCTTTAAATGTAAAAGAACGTTTATAAACCATATTTGGGAACATGGGCGCAGTTTTTTCTCTCCAAACTGCTTCCTGCTGAATGGGGGCGTCGTTAATTAGGTCTTTCATGGTATAACCTGTGTGCTAGATTCATCTCAGTTGGCAGTTGAGCAAAGCTATTTTCTGAAGATGTTTACAGCAACCCTTCAGGAGGGCGTGGCCGATCATACCAAATTGGAATAGAAGAAATCCAGAGTCTCATCCTCTGTGAAAACAAAAGAAGGACTTTTCCAAAGCATCATAACCTTAGATCCAAATTCTGAAGTCAAGATACCTTTAGAACATATGTGCAGGTTCAGCTTAGCAGCCCATATAATGAAATGTCTCTCTGTACTTAGCTCCTTTACAGTCAAAAAATTTAAAGAAAACACAATAATACAAAGAATCCAGACTTTCTGTAAATTTTCCATTTTTACGTGGCTTATTTTTACTCTATCACTTTACTTTATTCTGTCTCTTTAGAGACTTTACCTTTTTTTTTAAACCATTAATTTTATTTTCTATATTCCTTTTCTTCTCTCTCTCAAGCCTATGTATACTCATCCAACATTGTGACCCATTTAGTGGTCTGTCTGAATCTGTTTTATTGTGAATCTGTAATTTTTTTACTATCCAGGAGCACTTTGTTTTGTGCCTTTAAATCACTAAGCAGTTAAGAATCTAAGCTGTGACATTCCTAGGTCAAAAACAGGTACTGCCTGCTTGCTCCACCCAGTCCAACATGGCGGAGCCACTTGTGCCTCTGATCCTTGCACACTGCACCACTAGCATGGCGGAGCTGCTTGTGCCTCTGAGCTGCGGCATGCAATGTCCCCCTTTTAGGCATACAGCAGTCTAGTTGCCATCAAACAAGTCATAGCACTTTACTCCAAATGCTCCATTCAAAAGCTCTGTCTCCCGCAGGAGCCAGACAGAGATCGCAATGGCGGCACAGCCCAGAAAGCTGGCATTTTAAAACAGCCAGTTTTTTCCTGCTGCTGAATCAGGAAAATTTCAAAATGGAGGACGTACCATTTTGTGCTAGCTCTGGGGCCGCCAGGTAGGAGCGGCACTCAGCACTTTAACTCTGAGACTGAGCGTGCAGCACAGAAACTCTTTTCATCCAAGTTACAGCAAAATCTGACACGCAGAGCAATGCGCAGTCTGAAAACACGTCTCAGGAATCCGCCATGCTCTTCTGCCTGCCTAAGCCTGATTCTGCCCAGGTGCAGGCAGAGAGCGCTGAGCCATCTGCATGGTCTCAGAGCATTCTCCTTCCGATCCCAAGCGGGAACATAAACATCCAGTCCCATAAAAGCCGTTGAAATGCTTTAAAGCCAGAGTTTGCAGTGGCAGCACAGTCCCAGGAAGCCACACTTTAAAATGACGCAGTTTTTTTTTTCTGCTGCTGTTGCCGAATCAGGAAATCTCTCTACAGCACACCACCAACAAACAGCAAAAATCTGTGTTAAACTCTCTCTCCCTTATGTTTAAGCCTTCTCAGGTTTTTAAGTGGATTTAGTCCATCACGTCTGGGCACCACTCTGTTGTAGTAGGAGCGGCTGGGCTGCGTCCCCTGCACCCGGCTGCCCACATGCTTTAGCCTCTGTCAGTTGCAGGGTTGGTGAAGATCTTCTCCCAGTCAGTGGGTTGCCTTTGTGTCTTAGTGACAGTGTCCTTTGCTTTACAGAAGCTTCTCAGTCTCAAGAGGTTCCATTTATTCAATGAGGCCTTTAATGTCTGTGCTGCTGGAGTTATACGTAGGAAGTGGTCTCCTGTGCCCATGTGTTGTAGAGTACTTCCCACTTTCTCTTCTATCAGGTTCATTGTGTTCAGACTGATATTGAGGACTTTAATCCATTTGGACTTGAGTTTTGTGCATGGTGATAGATATGGGTCTATTTTCATTCTTCTACAGGTTGACATCCAGTTTTGCCAGCACAATTTGTTGAAGATGCTCTCTTTTTTCCATTGTATACTTTTAGCTTCTTTATCGAAAATCAGATGTTCATAGGTTTGTGGGTTAATGTCAGGGTCTTCTATTCGATTCCATTGGTCGACTTCTCTGTTTTTATGCCAATATCAGGCTGTTTTCAATACTGTAGCTCTGTAGTAGAGTTTGAAGTCAGGGATGGTAATGCCTCCACACGATCCTTTATTGTGTAAGATTGTTTTGGCTATTCTGGGTTTTTTGTTTTTCCATATAAAGTTGCTTGAAGTTCTAGCAATAGCAATAAGACAACATAAGGGGATCAAGGGGATTCGTATTGGACAGGAAGAAGTTAAGCTTTCGTTATTTGCAGATGATATGATACTATACATAAGCGACCCCAAAAACTCTACCAAAGAACTCCTACAGCTGATAAACACATTTAGTAATGTGGCAGGATACAAGATCAACTCCAAAAAAATCAGTGGCCTTCCTATACACTAAGGATAAGGAAACAGAGAGGGAAATCAGAGAAGCATCACCTTTCACGATAGCCACAAACAGCACAAAATATCTTGGGGCAACTCTGATCAAGGAAGTGAAAGATCTATATGACAAGAACTTTAAGTCTTTGAAGAAAGAAATTGAAGAGGACACCAGAAAATGGAAGGATCCCCCCTGCTCTTGGATTGGGAGGATCAACATAGTAAAAATGGCAATTCTACCAAAAGCAATCTATAGATTCAATGCAATCCCCATCAAAATCCCATCAAAATTCTTCACAGATCTGGAGAAGACCATATCGAAATAACAATAGATCAGCTTTTTAAACTATACCAATAAATGGGCTTTTAAGGATTGTTTAATAGAAGTAATTGTCAGGAAATGCAAAATGAGAATGGGAAGAAATAGTGGATCCTCTCTTAAACATGACCATAAATCTTTTTTTTTATTGGTTTTGTTTATTCTTCTTATGTACAACACTGAAACTGACACATAGAGGTGTTTTCAGAAATCTAGATTTCAAGAACCAGTTTTTTGTATAACTCATTTCATTATTATCAAATAAAGCACAGAGCTCCAGGAAAATCTCAAAGTATTTTTCTTTACATATGATTGATAAGAAGAGATACAGGTGAAGTAAACTTGTGGAGCTATCCTTTTTAATAATTTGGGAATTGAATAGTTTTCGATGTAAAATATGACTATAAGGTTGATTTTTATAAAATATCAAGTGATACCATAACTTTAGATCAGCTGTATTGAAAGAGTACATTCCTTAGTGTATCTACTGGGATTATGCCATTTTTAGTTGGATCCCGTCGGTGAGATTTGCATCATGGCCATAAACAATTTGTGGGAAAGAAGAGTTTATTTGTCATACAGATTAGAGTCTATGTTTGAGGGAAGTAAAGGCAGGTATTAGAAGCAGCAATCAGTAGCTAAGGGTCAATCAATTGACTCTACAAACAGGTCCACAGTCCAATCTGATGCACCGAGGTTTTAAATTAAGGTTACTTCTTGTTAAATGTGTCATATTGATGAAAAAATTAACCAGGACTATGACTTTTAACAATGGTCTGTTATCAGTAATTATGAATTCTTAGAAATGACACTGTTATCGTTCTCTGCCATACAATTAACAAGGGCGTGCCAAGTTTTATGCCTGAACTCTTACATCTTATATAGTTCCAATATGTAGGGCCTTCTTCTTCCCATTTCAAATTTCAACTCCTACCTTAATTTTTTTCTGATTTCTCAATCTTTCAATCATTTAATTTTCTAAGGATATTAATTATAAAGATAATTTGTAATTGGCCCATGATCTTGTTTTCAAGATTATAATGATGACAACACTATTGTACTACAGAAAATTATGGTCATTTGATTTTAAATATTGCAGTTTTCAATCCCTTTCTATTCATATTTGTGCATATTTTTCTCTTCATTTCTCTTCTTATGCATTCTGTTACACCCTCAGTCTTTTTTGTATGTAATCTCATTTCTTCCTAAATCCACAGTTGTTCTCATAATTTCAATTGTCCTTATCAATTTTTATTCATGATAATTCAGGTTTTTCTACAATAATTTATTTGTAATGGTATATATAATCTAATATTTTTTTATTTTTGGGGTTTCGTTTTGGTTTTTCAATATAAGATTTTCTGTGTAATAGCCCTGACTGTCCTGGAACTAGCTTTGTCGACCAAGCTGGCCTTGTACTTACTGAGATCTACCTGCTCTGCCTTCTGACTGGATTTTTAAAATATCTTTTAAACACAACACATACGTAAAGGTTTCACAGTTATACTTCAAGAAAAGCAAATGTTTAATTAATTTGAGTATTTATTCACAATCCAATTTGTTCTATATCCATTAAAAATAAATCAATTTCCAACTTTAGTAGCCCTATGTATCTGGTGTCTGTTGATTTTAGTTTAATATGGAGGAAATATATTGGGCAAGGAGACGGAGGGTGATAGAGACAGAGACAGAGATAAGAGAGAAGAGAGGGGGAATGAGAATGGACAAGAAAACTAGATTTGTTATTATGGTATCACATGCAGTTTCTGAAGTAGATTTTCTGTCATATTACCATTCTAGATGGATCTACTGTGTTGGGATAACCATAGGATTAAGGCTTTCTTAACCTCAGGGTGAAGGAAGACCCTCCCACTGTAATAACTTCAATACCTCCTGTTCATTATTTTCATCCTGTTACCTGACCTAGGGAGAGGTTGAGGTGGAAATGTAATTTATTTTGATGAGGACATTAGTCCTTTGTCTCGAAAGCTCTGTTGTCCTAGAACTATCACTTCTCCGCTAGAGCACAGGATTCATGTTCCCTCTATTAGCTTTTAAAATGCTCCCAAGTGGTATTAGGTAGGGTTTCTACTGTTGTGATGAAACACCATGATAAAAGCGCAAATTGGCTTTACTTCACTAACCGTTCCATACAAGAGTTAATCATCTAAAGTAGTGAGGGTAAGACTTCTTACAGGACAGAAACCCAGGGGCAGGAACCGACACCAAAGCCATGGAGAAGTGCTGCTTAAGGCTTGTTCTCCATGACTTGCTTAGCCTGCTTTCTTATAGAATCCAAAACAATCAGCCCAGTTGTAGCACTACATGCAATGGGCTGAGCCCATTGAATCCCACATTAATCACTATTTATGAAAATGTCCTCCAGGCAGTGTATAGTCTGATCTTATAGAGGTAATGTCTTGAGGATCTTTCCTCTCGGATGGTTTTGCCTCTGTCAAGCTTACATATAACTAAGCAGCACACAAGGAAAATCTTGCCATCATTCTTTTTGGCATTTCTGCTTCAATATCTTTTATACGCTAGACAATACATATGATTAGTGATTAAATTTACTTTAATAAACAAATGTCTGAAGCACAGTGTATGTTCCATGATTTATCCTCTCAAGTCTATTGCATCAACAAAACTTTGACATTCCCAGGGATTGACTTTCAAAGGGTCATCTGGTGCAACTTTCCTTGAGCAAAAGAAAACAAAAAAACTGCTCTGAGGAAAGATGTCTTCCCCTGCTCAACCACACACAAATTCCTTCATGGTTTATGTTTTATTTTACTAATAATAGTCCCTGGTATTTAATGTTTTACTTTTAGGACCCAAGTTAACATGTGTGCTGCTTCTCACACTAAATTTGCCTTTTACGGTTAGATATCTGGGGAATGGACAGATGGATTAGCAGCTAAGGTTACTTGCTTCTCTTCCAGAGAACTGGGGCTTGATTTCAAGAACCCACACTGTTGCTTTCATACATACATAACTCCATTTCCAGGGGAACCAATGCTACCTTCCAGCCTCTCTAGAAAATACACATACATGGTGGGCAGATATGCATGAGAGAAAATACTCATACAAATAAAAATAAAAGTATACCTAAAAAAATAATAAAACATTATCAAAATTAATGTAATGGGATTCAACCATATGCTAAAATGATAACAAGTTACACTTAAAATTATGATTTTCTCTGAAAGTATCTATAGCTTTCATGAAAGAAGAAAGAACTGTGACTCAAGTGTAGTCCTGGGTTTTGAATATCATTACACATATCCATAGTTCTCAATCTTGACTATGAGAATCACATTGGAGCACCGTAAATTCTCAGTGCTCAAACCTCACTAAGGAAATGGTCAACAGAAGCTTCATAAGCAGAGATGAAACATAAGCTTCTCAACAAATTGCTATCAGAAGATTAGGAAAAACTTTTGTTCATTATACAGTTAAAATGTGTGATAATCCCTAATAAAGTACAATGTGTATCTGTGATCCTTCTAATTTAAATGTACAGGAAAAAGTCTGATTATATTGGATCAGCAATACTTTACAATAAAAATTATCAGAAAATTCAACCTAAGGAAATTTAATACTTTTCCATTTGTTTACTTTCATTTAATTTGATCCCATTCTTAAAAACAGACCCGATGCATGCACACCATATATTTTCTAAAGACAGAGATCTTTTCTCTTAATAATGTTCAGTGTACTGCTGTGTTTTTCTCACATAATATCATAATCTTGAGTGACATCACAATTAATTCCTGCAGAGATGATTATAGTTGCACTGAGAGGATTATGATTTTGAGAAGTGATAAACAGTAGGGGCAAACAACTCCTTTTGAGCTTCCCCAGAATCATTAGCTGGGTAAGAGTAAAAACCAGAAAGGAAAAAAAAGGAAAGAAAATAAGGATTTGAATACCATTACAAAATAACAGAGAATTGTGCATTTGTTACTATTGCAAAAGGCCATTGCCTCTTGAGATAGATTTTTGTTGATTGCATTAGCTTAACTGCTTGCTTAAAGGGCTAATGTCTTGTCAACTCAATCAAATGTTTTGGTAGTTTTTGATTCAAATTACTGTTACAAATGTACCTTGTGATTTGCATTTAAAGATAAGGTTATGGTCAATGTTGGCTACCTGTTTGTTTTTTTTTTTTTAAACTACACAGATATGTTGCATTAAATCAGAGACAAAACACATTTGGTCAATATCACAGTTAAAGTTTTCATGAGTTAGATAAAAATCAAGTATTTTATTTTGCTTGGATAGGCAATAAATTCTTTAGAAGGATTTACTTATAAATGCCAGTAGTTCCTCAAAATGATATTTAATGGTTGTACACAGAGGAAAACCTTGTGTGCTTTGTCTTTTAATCAGTCACTTTATTAACTGACCCACTCATCAAATTGAGCATTTTAGTGATTTGCACTCAAAGAAATTTGGATGAAAATATCAGTTATAACTTATAGTCATATGCAGAATCGCAGAAATATCAGGAGAGAAAAGACAGATTAGTCTCACAATGAGCCAGGCCTAATGGAGTTTCTTATAGGTTTGTGACATTTACAGTATTATCCTAAAATCATATTATTTAACACAGTTATAAATTATAGTTTAGCATACAGAATTAAAATTATATCATTTATGTTAGTTCCTAAGACATAGTGATTTGTTGCCCAAAAAACTCAGTTTGTAGTGATCAATTAACGGTTAATTCTTTTCACAGACCTAACATTTTTATTGAGAATAACAACAAAATTGTTTGTCACTAATTTAAGGAGCCTGTAAATTGGCACTTTGTGAAAATATCTTTTTAAATAGGAAGAACTTTCTTCGTAAATACCTAAGTACAATTTTCTTTCTGAAAGCTCTATAGCTTTGAAAATTTCCTAAATTATAATTAATTGATTGAAATCTTGCCTTGATGAAAGAATCCAAGCTGATAAGATTAATTGCTTAGTCTCTAAGTATCTACCTTTCTCAAGGGGCTGTTCCAAATTTCTCAGCACTCAGACCCCCTTCGATCATAATTTATATAAATGATCCATTTCACTTCAAACCTGCCAAGGAAATACAACATACACACAAATCATTAGGCTGGTGGGAACATACAAGGCTATCTAACCACCTGAGCTATTACAAAAGCTTATTTCATTATTACTTCTAGCAGTTTAATATGCAAAAAGTTAACTTCTGGAAATACCCAGACCATTGCCAGATGGCTATGGAAATTGTTTTTCATTAAATTGGATTGTTTAAATTTTCCAGACCTATGAATCCAAAGACAGTTTAAGCACAGTCCAGAGGGAATTGTAACTCAGGAAAACTAAGCAGAACCCCTCGCCAGGACCATAATGATAATGAAATAAAACCACATACTCAGGAGTCAGTGATAAAGAAGGTAATTCTGGTCATTCAGAATTGTACACGAGAAGCTCAAAAAGAGGAAGGCCTTGGGGGAAATTCCTGAAAAAGAGAGGAATCTACTTGCCTAAAAGGAAAATGATCCTGGTGGCATCTTTGGGAAATGCTGTCATTGAGACTAGATTATAGTTTCAAATTTAATACTCATTTACTCCCTTGTGAAACATTTATTGGATAGTACTTCACTATACAATGTTTAGTTACAAAGTAACTGGGTTAGAAAATATTCTTCCCATGACATTCATTTATAGCTACAGTTAGTGGTTCATGAGATGCCACTTCTGCAATTCCTCAAATTTTGACACTTTTTTGTCAAAAATATTTAGAATTAGTAGCTAAGCAATTTAAAATAAATAGTAGGTTGTTTTAGTTCAAACATTTTAAGAGCTTGGCTGGAATTTTTACTTGATGATCTATTCTAGAGAAACTAATAAATGTCAAGGTGGCATGACCATCCATTGCACAATGATGTAAGGCTTTTACATTGTTTGTGGCCTTTTAGCCTAGCCTGACTTATTGTATACCTACTGCAGACGACATGTGGGTAGAACTAATTGGATATGCAGAGTATTGGGTCCTTGAACAGATTTCTCTGTTTAATGAATTATGCTTCTCTTTCATATATTTCAACAGCACATAAGCTAAGATTTATCAAGAGGTATCTAGCTTAATCAATATCTTCAGAACAAAGAATGCTTTTATTAATGACTACACCTCATATATAGTTTTTGCATTCTCAGTAATATGTGGATTCCACAGGTTTTATTTATTTGTTTTATTTGTTTATATTTCTTATGGCCTTAGCTATAAGAAATTCAGTTCCACTCAACAGATAGGTATTTCTGGAAATGGTGAAGATGATGGTTTGATTGTTATTACCATTCAATTATGTGTACAACTATTCCTCTTTATCTCTTAGCACTATGAAGAAAAGTGACTTTCAAAGTATTTATTTTATGTCTCCAGGTTATGGTTACTGGTTAAAACATAAAATTAATTTACAACAAGCCAACATGTAACATCAAATTAAAGGGAGAGATTCAAAACGATTCCACTAATATCAAGGACAAGACTTCATAGTGTTATTAAGGTTTCCTAGTGTTATTAAGGTTGTCACTCTACTTGATCCCCTTAATGCTCATGCTCACTTGATTCGCAGCTATTGAGAACATTTGTCACAGTTGAAGAAGGGCTCTTTAAAGTCATGTTGAAAGATACAGTCTACTAAGAAAATGTTCCAAACCTCAGTTCCTTGCCTAGATCCCTTTCACATATAATCTAAATAAGTTTTGATAAGGCATTCTGATATTTTCGACTAAGATACATTGTGAAAAAGCAAAGACAGAAGCAGTCAAAAGTGAAATAAAAATATGTGGTGCAAAAATGGATAGCAAATCTTTGTAAACATATACTATTAAAAACTAAATTACTGCATAAGTTCTACAGACTGCCTTAGTGGAAACTCTGATTAATTATCACTGTGGCAAAGCTATCAAAGGGTCTATCTGAAAAACAAATGAAGCACAAAGTTATCCAGGATGCTCTTCTATTTATGTGCTGCCAATTTTAAATTTCTATTTAGCACACATGTCATAAAGCAAAGTCTATTTACCTCTCTCTTCCTCTTGTTTGTCAACAAATTCATGTTAAAGAAGTTGCATTGAAACAGAAAAATATGTGCAGAGAAGAGTCTAGCACACTCTCCTATCCTTATTTCTTTTTCTACATCTGCCCTTCTGATGATGAAACCCTGCAGGGTTCTGTACTAAATATCTTTGTTCTTCCTAAAATTGAATAAAGAAATAGGAAGTGTTGGAAGGATGCCCTTGGCTTAAGTATTCCTGTTTCCTCAAATGTTCTAGGGCACATTTGAGAGGCTTTTTAAATGTGGTTGAACTCTTTATGTGCACAAAAATAACACATTCTCTATGGGAATGGAATCTTAAAGAGGGGCATAGTATGTTAGACTTTTTGAGAGAAATAAAAGGAACCTTATCATATTCTAAATATGGAATAAACATAAAGAAAGAGTTATTGAACTCACATCAGTAGATTTGATCAATGACAGACAAAATATTTGAAAAACATACTTGTATTGAAAATGTACAGACTTTTTCTGGCACTATTTCATAAATAATACATTTGGTAACTATTTTGGTTAAAATATTTAATATTTCATAGAGAAGTTTAGAAAAATAGTTTGCAAATATTGGAACTCTCAGAAAATCTCACAAAACATGTCTTTGTGTATATACACTTAAAGGTTAAACATGGATGTACATGTATATCTAAACATCTATATAATCCATTTTCACATATATATGTTTTTGTGGTATATATTTCTCATCAATTTGGTAAGTAGATTTAGTAGAAGAGTTTACTATGGTTCACTATTTCTATTAATGTGTGTAGCACCCCAAGGTACGCTTACTGGGAAGATTCTAGCCTACGTCCATCCTGGGTTGGAGCTTCATCGCGTCTGCCCCAGAGAGCCGAGCTAAGGTGTATGAGCTCACTTCCTCTTCCTCCCAGCATTCTGTTCTGTTTACTCCACCCACCTAAAGGGTCTATCAAATGGACTAAGGCAGTTTCTTTATTAGCCAATGACCTTCCTCCATCAATTATAGATGATCAGTAAAGAGCCTTGGTCAGTTGACACTAATATAATTCAATAAATAGCTAATAAAATAACAAAGGTTAGAGTATGAGTAAAATTATGGAGAAATAACAATGGGATAACATTGAAAAAGAGCAAAATATTGTAAAAATAGAATATTTATTGTAACTAAGGAAATAAATTTTACAAACATTATGAATATATGCATATATATATAAAATATATTCTATCTACAAAACAGCTTTATTAAAAATATTTTATATAAATTTTAACAAAATAGGAAATGATTCTTGGAAAATAAATTTTGGAAAACATGAACACTTCCCCATTTAATTCTCAAAGTCATAATATTCATGTCACCAACACAAAAATTCTATATCTGTGAAGTTAAAAATAAGGAAGTCACAAATAAGAAAGAATGGCACTAATACATGCGCAAGAGTATTTCATCAGATAATAGTAATAATTATGGGAAATGATGATATGTATAAATAAAATTTCCATCAAGAGCCTTCAAAATATGTACCACCCACAAACACACACACACAAGAAAAAAATGTAAGAGCAGAGCAGGTATGCTAATTGATAAGAATAGATGCAATGATTTACCTTAATTAAAAATTCAGGATTATAACACTATAAGTTTATGTACCCAATATGTATATAAAGGGATAAAATATTTTGAAATAAAAAGTAAAGTTTATATCAAAAAATTAAAATATTATTTCATGCTAATAAGCACATATTTGAGAAATATTTCCAAAGATTTCTGCATTCTATCCATAATCAAAAACATCTTTCAATCTCTGAAAAATACTTTTAATCAAAAACTTCTTTCAGTTTTACTCAGTTTCTCTAGGGTCCAAACCAGGATTATATTTCAATTTGTAAAGAAAAACAGAAAAAGTCATTGTAGCACAGTATGTCTGCAGTTATTTTTAGTTTTACTGCACACTCTGACTATGTATACATACATACATATATATATATATATATATATAATTATTGTTTTATTCTGTCTTTTATGCACAGTTGAATAGATTTATTATAAATCATTTAAAAGTCTTTATCAATATGACTGTCCCAGCCTTGTTCTTTTTCCAGGATATTGGCCTTGGGAAAATGGACTGAGAAACTGATAAAAGTGTTCATTTGTACTTAGGCATAATCGTATGGCAATTATGAATAATGTCACCCTAAAGAAAATAGACATGAGGATGAACTAACCTAAATTAAATTTCTGAATCTGAAATTGTAAGAATGGTGCTAGCTAAGACGGAGAATGTGTGTTCTTACTCTACTAAGTTAAGAGATTTAGGGAATAATTCTGATCTCAGGTAAACCATTACTTTGGGATGTGTTTCTGAGTATGTGTCTTAAAGATATGAACTTTGGATTCTGTATACTGAGAAAATATCTTACCCACCAATATAGAGAGACTAACCATTTAAAAGCTTTAATAGAAGAAACAAAGAGAAAGGGAAACTTACATCCCATCCTTAACTTTGGCCACTCCCCCATGTTGTCTATTTGGGTGGGAAGTGTTTTTCTCATTCCTTGGACCTTCACACTACTGCTGAATTCTAACAACAATTTCCCTCAATTTTTAGGGTGTAAATAGCAGGTTAATAAACTCCTCTGATTCTGACTTCTGTAATTGATGCATTTATAGGAAGGATTATGCTATGTTGTGTTAATCTGTAAGTCCTAACTAATAACAGCAGACTCTTTACCCAAGGAGGCTATTACTTCAAGAGATCCTGTTTCTCACTGAATTACTTGTCTTATAATATTGTGGATGTGGTTTCTTTAAGATTCATGTGTCCATATTATAACTTCAGCCATCATGGATTACAGGCCAATTTGAATGAAAATTATCTCTAGTGTGTTATGTATAAAAATCTCATATAATTTGACTTTCCTGCCCCTAGAGTCTTATTTCCCTTCACTCAAAATATGTCTTGCCTAGTAATAACAATTGTGGTCATTCTTAGTGGACAGAGTTGAAATCCCCAAGTATGTAACTCTAAATCTTTTGCTTTATTTTTTTCAAACATGCATAGACATAATTAATGTTTGCCAATTTAAGATCATGGACTGAAATTTTTTCTTTTATTTTTCAGTTGAAGATATAACAGCGATAACATATTTGTGTTTTTTGTTATATTCTCTGTTATTTTTTCTTACCATAAAGCTCAGGAATGTTAACATCCTTTTCTTTTCTTTTTACATTTTAAGGTTAAGTCAAATTTAAAGACAGAGTGTCTTTAAAACTTCTCATTGTCCCCAAGTGCCAGCATCACTATTGGGCTTCTAGAAGTGATTATAATCCAAAATAAACTCATTTGAAGCAGAGTATTCTGATGCAATGATAGTTGATCTGATAAATGAGATGACTACTAGGTTAGTAAGATGTGCTACATACCTTGGGTTTTGTGGGTACAGAAATGAAGACTCATTCTTGGATAAGCAAAATGGTAAGACCAGATAATTCCTCACACTACTAAGGATAACTAACTACTTATGAACAGATAATTTCTAGAACTTTATATTCAATGTTTTAAAATAATTGAATATGAAATTATATAAAGTGCAAAACACAGATAGGGTCTATAGTTTCATAGTTGAGTTTACTTGTTTGCCATAACAAGAACTACTTAGGTCTCTTCTAACCTCTCCCACTGTTGTGCTTATTTGGTAGAATTTCCTGACCCATTTCAAGAGGTTTTACCATGACTTATTCTGCTCACAGAAGTCATTGTGCACAATACTACTGAAATATTGCTTCATAAATTTATGCAAAAGAGATACTAAGTCTCAGGATAAATTAAATTTAGCATTCAATTTATCTAATTATTTTGTAGATGTACTTCTCTCTCCTCTCTCTCTCTCTCTCTCTCTCTCTCTCTCTCTGTGTGTGTGTGTGTGTCTCTCAGTCTATGTGTGTGAGTGTGTGTGATGTGTGATTTTCAGCAAGACATGTCTCCTCAATGACTTAATTTACTCCATTAAGCCTTATGTTATAACATTTCTCCAACATCCTCTTTATGCATCAAGTTGGTGTGGTCATTAAGTGAATAATGCCCTCCACAGATTCAGGTGATTGTAATCTTGGACCCAAGTTCGTGGTGTTTCTTTAGAAGGCTTAGTGGATTCAGTTAGATTCAGTGTTACTGGAGAAAGAAAGCCACTGGCAGTGGGTTTTGAGAGTTTATAGTCACACTTTATGTCCTACATCTAATTCACTCCTAGATTTCTATCTGTGTTGGAGGATATGGTTGTCCTACCATGCTTACCTTGACATCAGAAGAAAGTTATAATTCAGCAGCACTTCAGGGACAAGGCTCTGGTAATGAGAGTCCTGAGAAGCAAGTCTGCCTTTGATTTTAATATACACATCAATATATTTCATTTATTATATATTTATCATATATTAATTTTAATACATATTTTAATATAATAATATTAGGAAAATCATGAATTTTGTTAGCCCAGATCTTAAAAATGGGGTCGTTTTAGTTCATTCTTCCTGGGCGGTGAACAAGTCAGAGAATTATAGATGTTACAATGAGTGCTTTGTTGTTATTTGTTTGTTTTTACCTCTTACCAGTATTATCAAGTTTTATATTCACTATTGAGGAATATGCTTTCTGTATCCTGCTATCAATATTTTCTAAAACATTGGTTAATGCATTATGCCATGCATCTAAGCTGTAAGAACTTCATTAGAATTTGTGTCTGCAATATCTGCTTGAAGCAATGGCCCTGATTCAGATTACTTCTAATAGTTATTTCCACTCAGCCTGAGGGAGATAGTAGACTGATTGCCTGAGTTGTTAAATAATAGAAAGTTCATGCTCCTCCATTACTTGATTATTTAGTATTTCTTTTGGGAATACAAAAACGAAAAATAATTTATTGATAAATACTTCTAAGCTGTTTATCAGAAGGCCATTCATAGTTTAACTATCTTCAAGAGACTAGTTATATAAGTGCCATTTGTCAAAGAAAATAGACTAGGTGAAGCAGCAAGGGTAACAATATCTTCGCTGCTCTATTTGTCAAAACTGAGCTTTGGTTAAATTCAGTTTCTTCTCATTGTTAATTTTTATGTTTTAATTTTTTACTTGGTGAATAAAACCTCTGTATGTAATAACCTTATCTATCTATGTAAAAATGCATTTCTGATCTGGCTATAGTTATATGGGAACACTATAAACTAGATATAATAATTCTGTAATGTCCTATTAAAATCATTACATGCATTATTTTATAAATAGTTTGAATATATTTCTATGAATAAATAACACAGAACTTGCTTGGAACCAGATATAAAATGCTTTCTTAACAAAAAAGAAAATGGTAAACGGTTTATAGAAAAGTTTCTGTATTCCTTTGTCAGGATGTTAATATATTAAAAGATCATTACTCTAAGTGTAAGCTTTTGGACTCTACTGAAAATTAAAAATTGAAGTTGTAATTTCCAAGAAACAATACTTCAGCCAGTTTTTAAATCTCTATTCCTTTTATTCTCACTAGTATGTCTTAAAAATGGAAATGAAGTTGTGTCATTAAACTCGAATCTTTCAGATAACTTTCTTACCTAGCTCTCCACTTTGAAATAGAGACTATTAATATTGCAGTTCTCAATGGAGAGAAAGTTAAGCAAGATGTGGTGACACAGAATAGGTATAAAACAGCTGTTAAAGCACACTACCCTGCACTATCAGAGCCCTGAGGCCCAGGGAGCTTTTATTGTACACTTGTGTGATTTTTAACTTCACTAAAATGCCATGGAAGGTCCCTCAGCATAGTCCTGTAAGATTCCTTCTGAGGTGAGGGTTGGATATTTCATTTCACACCTCATTCAACTTCTTGCATCAATGGTCCAGAAGAGCCAGTGACCCATCTGTTTCTGCATGCATATTAGCACTAATAATTTAAATACATAATTTGGTCCCATTCTTAAAAAGTCTATGTGCTAGAGACTTTCATGACAAATTCTTTCAAAAATCTCGAAAATTGAATAAAAAAAGACATTTTAATTTAATTCCTGATCATTCTTCTTCATATTTATAAGCTTCATGGAGCTTCTCTCTACCTTCATGCATTATGTAGTTGGATTTGACTTCACATTTAACAAAGACTGCTTTTAGTAAGTATAAAATACATTCTTCAATAAAGTTTATTTAATGTCTCGAATGAATTAGACGAGAAAAAATACATTATTTTTATCCACAAGTGACGTCATGCCTTAAGTCATCTATACATTCCAATCCTCAGCCCTGAAAATTTATTAATGTTAAAATGCTTTTAGTATAACATTGTTTTAGTATAATGTTGAAACTATAAATATTTAAAATGTTGTATCTCAGCTGTGGAGCTAACAGTTGACCAGTCATGAGAATTTTATTTCCATTATAGTGCTTTTATGTATAATTTGTATACTTGGTGATGAAAATTTGAAGCTTCTATAAAAGATTAGGGTGATGAAAATAGTATAAAGTGTTAGGATTAAATACTATATCTGCAGTGTGAATGCATGATTTCATTTGAATGGAACATCGTCATGAAAGAACATGTTTCCTCACTTTTTAGGTATTTTTCTGATTATTATACCCAGTAACCCAGTTTTTCCTCACTAGTCATGATTTAGTTTTTCCCTTCTAGCAGACTCCCGGGTTAGATTAGAGATTTGGTAAGCATTCACTTCAGTCCTTAGTAATTACTTTTAAGTAGATGAGAAAAATTCTATTAAATCCAATCATACAGACTTTTTGAGGCATAGTTTGCCTGGGTAGCCCTGGTTGTTGCGAAACCTCTGTATTCTAGGCTGGAGAGATCTGCCTTCCTTAGTTTCACAGGTTCTGGGATTAAAGGTATGTGCAACAATACTGAAATTCTAATTAGTCAAATGCTAGGACACAGGGGAGAGAAAAGATGCACTTGATGTAATAACTGTGAGATCTCTATTTCGACATGCTACAGCAACCTTGTAAAACTGGTTAATTCTCAATTTAGGGAAAACAGTCAATCAATCATGCATTTTGTTTAGTGACATGCTCAAGTTAAACCACAAACTAAATGAAAGTCTTCTCTAAATTCCACATGAACAACAACTTTGATTTTCCATCTTTTATTTTTAGTCTTAATGTCAAAATCTTAATCATTATCATTGTTTTAGACTACAGAAGACATTTCATCAAAGGCTTGACCATCAGAGCTGGGAGGATATAGGTTTTTGTTGGAATACATTTTAAGATGTAAGGGTTAGTTAATAAGCATCTTAAGATAATAGGCCAAGCAGCATTGAAATTAATAACAGTTTCTGTGTGCTTATTTGGGTTTGGGCAGGCGGGAAACAAATAAGCAGCGAGATGTCTCTGTCAATTCTAGACTTTTGAAAGTTTCATACAATGCACTCCCTGTTTACTTAGGTAATATACCTTTCTGGGGTCTTTGATGGAGTTGAAGAATAGATAGTTATAACTATAGTTTTTCTTAATTATGATAAAATATATAATAGATATAAATATTGTAACTGTAATTCTTGCTTGATACCTGTTTTGTTATATGCAATTTTAGTGTATCAAAGTTAAAACCTCCCTTTTTATTTAGAGAGAAAGGAGAGATGATGTTGGATTCCCCTCTGTATTCTGTAAATATGTTTTATTGTCATGTGTTAATAAAAAATGCTTGTGGCTAATGGCTTAACAGATTGAAGTCACGTAGGAAATCCGAACAGAGATGTAAATAGACATAGAGAATAGTGGAGTCAGGGAGACTCCATGCAGCCACCAAAAGAGACAGATGCCAAAAACTTATCAATAAAGCATGAGCCTGTGGCAAAATATAGAATAATGGAAATGGCTTAATTTAAGATATAAGATTCTGTTAATAAGAAGCCCAAACAAATAGTCAAAGTGATTTTGCAATTAATACAAATTCTGTGTGATTATTTTGGTCTCGGCATCTGGGAAATGAACAAGCAGCCTCCACTTAAACGTTTTGGAAATAAAGTCATTTACCCAACTATAAATAACAATATCTAAAGTTATAATACTTTGAAGTCTATACTAAGGATTAGAGGTATGATTAGAGGAACTAGTAAAGCAGAACAAAAACATTTGAAAAAAAATTCACTATCTAAAGTATAAGTTTGTATCTAGCAGATCTAATGTACAGAAAGCAGTGTTTCTAAATGGTGAAATCTTGATAATGTTGGGTGTCAAGCAAGGAAGGCAACATTCAAGAGGAGCCTAAGCAACCCCAATTTTCTCAAGCACAGAAACAAAAGAGAATGGATATAGCAATGAGTTTTGGACCATTGGTCACTTTTAATGTGTGAGCAAACATGGGATCATTTCTACCCTGCTACTGTACTAATGTGAACTCAGAAACAGATTGGCAATAATTGGTACAACATGTTGACAATGACTTATTTATATGTGGTAAAACACTGGGAGAGACACTGGCAACTAAAATAAAACTGAATCTCATTTGCAATCAACCAAAACTGCTATACAGTCAAAAATATTCAGAGATTGAGCTTCTCATTTTTCCCATTTTTACTGACTGAAATGATTTTCTAAGTGTTATCTTATTTTTAAATTATCGGATGTTCCATTTTATAAGAAATCTGCATTATTACAAGCTGGAATATAAACTGTGGCTTTTTATTCCACTGGAAACAGATTTGTTTTAGGATGATATTTTCTTTTCCATAAACATACAGATCCTTGTAAATTCGAAATCCAGAATGAATTCCTACAATAATATGTGAGCAAAGACATACTGTTAAAGTCTGTTACTATTAAGGAGTATAGGTACACGTCATCATGAAAACATCATTTGGCAAGAGTTTTGAATTAGAAAATGAAGTTAACATGATGTCGTAAATAGCATGTTTGAAAAGACCCCTTAAGAGTCGGTTAAGGTGGTGAAGGTTGTGATTTTTGCATTTGAAATGCTATTGAAGTAGTTTGCATTTGAACACTTTCATTTTGCAGGTCTTTCTAAAGCTGCATTTCCTCCTGGAAATCAGTCACTTATTTCGAGGCACAGAGACACATTTTGTGAGGGGTCATTTACAGCCCAACTACGGGAAGGTTGGAATCGGAGAAAATCGAGGTTGAAAATTAAGAATTTTCAATCTGTTCATTCTGCTTCACACTGCTCAATTTACATTTCTTATTTATAAGCCTTTGAATATTTAGGATAGCTTTGCAAGTTTATCTGTAATGTAGTTGATAGCGGAAGATGAATCTTCTTTACATTTTTTACTATCTCAGATGTTTTTTGTTTCAAAGTAAAAGAAAAAAATTAGAAGTTAGGATATACTTGTGAGAAAAACAACAAATGGGCAGGAAAAGAAAGTCAGAGTGGGGTGGGGTGGGAAGGGAGTAGCATTTCTGGTCAGTCTTTGTGAGACCTTTCTCTAATATTATATTTGCCCCTCTGCTTGTGCCAAAGAAGATTGCTGTTTTAATTGGGCTAAAGTGCCACCATATAAAAATTACCTGCATTCTGGCTCTCAGTTCCACAGTAAAGACTGACAGAGTGACCTGAGGCTTGTGTGTTTGATTCGCCAGGAATGTTAAGCTTCAGAAGATTCACCCTATGGGGTCATGTTGGTCCTTGGCACTGTTACTGTACAATGGCAAATATACACATTATAGATTTAAAAAATCTTAGATGGCTAGACAAACAGTTTATTAATTGAAGGAATAAAAATGAATTTGTCAAACGCATTCTTTCTGGGACACAATGCACTTAATTAACATATTCGTGGGCTTGTTTCTGGATTTGGGAAGCAGTGGCCCCTTTCACAGAGGAAAACATTTAAATCTTAAAAAGTGACCTTTAAACAAAACACAAATTCATGAAGTTGAATTGGTTATTGTTAAGAATCAATACTTGAAACAACAAAGTGAGACCTTCTAGTATGTTAGAATAGTCAAAATAATACAATTTTAGAATAATTGGAACTAGTCCCAAAGAGTCATAACATGTCTGGTGATATTATGAGGCATCACAATGTTTGTAAACATGTGATTTGGTAATAGGTAGAAAAACATCAGACAATTGGGTAGGAAATTTTATCATAATGATGGAGTAGGAGAATTCTAAGGAGAAAGCTAGGAAGGCCAAAATTCTATGCAAAATATAATACAAGCTATACTATTTCTTATCTTGCCAGATAAACACAGGAAGAATGTGACTGTGAAGTCAAATAAGTACAACTTAAAATTCTAACTTGGTCTGTTTTAGATGTCAGTGAGTTTATTTAAGTTAGTGACATTAAGTTACTTAGCTTAGAAAATCTACCTTAATGAGGAAACTTGTAATACATATATAAAATATATGAAGGAATTTATGTCATACACTAAATAGCTTCATTATATCCTTTCACTGTTGAAGAAATAATTTGAGGGCTTTAATGTCTCATTGTTTAAAATAACTGAAAATGATTCTTGATCATACTGGCAACTAAGTTACAAAGATTTTGCCGATGATCACCAAACTGAAATATTTTCAAATTTTATCAGACAATTTCAATCTAGGTATGGCTTTTTGGCTAAGAGGAGTTTGGCCTCTGTAGGCTCAATAAGAATTTCTAGAGACCGAGATCAGCCTGGTCTACAAGAGCTAGTTCCAGGACAGGCTCCAAAACCACAGAGAAACCCTGTCTCGAAAAACAAAAAAAAAAAAAAAAAAAAAACAAACAAACAAAAAGAATTTCTAGAGACAAAAAGACCCTTAGGAAGATTTAAACTATCTTATATGCTTTAAAATGTATGGAATAATTTACTCTCTAATTATAATGATAACATTTGGCTCAACTTGCACTTCTAGTAAAGTTTTGTATGCTAATTATGGCACGTGAAACTGAATGACAAGGTGAGTAAATTATTTAATGGTTGAATTGCAAAACTAAGCTGAATAACTATCACTTTGAAGAAATTGGCATAAATAAAGCCATCTTACTGTCTATTTTCTGAAATTAGAAGGTTGTTAATACTGCCTGTGAAACATTAAACTTAAGATTTTATTTACAAAAATGTTACAAAAACATTGGCAATCTAAATCTGTTTTGATGACATGAAGCAAAATAGGGTGTCATTAATCTTTATTAAATGGCTTACAGACTATTTTCTGTTATCAAGATAGGAACCTTTTCCAAGTTCACAAATCATCAGAATTCTAGGAAGAATCATGCCATATCCTGATCTGTATATGCTAAGTGCATGCCATTATGTTATATTAGGCACTCTCTCTATCAACATTAAACAAACAATAGGGATTGATAGGTGATGTAGGATTATCCTCTGAATGCTGTGAATACCATTGGTTAATAAAGAAACTTGCTTGGTCTGATAGGGTAGAACAGAGCTAGGTGGGGAAAACTAAACTGAATGCTGGGAGAAAGAAGGGCAGAGTCAGGAGAAGCCATATAGCCCTGCTGGAGAGACACTGAAATTTTACCTGGTAGCCACAGCCTCGTAATACTCAGATTACTAAAAATGGGTTATATTTAGATGTTAGAGTTAGCTAAAAAGAAGTTAGAGCTAATGAGTCAAGCAGTGAATTAATTAATACAGTTTCTGTATGATTATTTTGGGTCTGAGCTGTCTGGTGGCCAGGAAACAAACTGACAGCCTCCTTACAACAGATAGTATCATCAGGTTATTAAAGAAACATTTCTCTCCTGATCCATATGATGTTTTCATTAGTCAAATAAAAAAGGGTGTTGAGTATGTCCCAGTTGCCATTTAAGAGCTACAACATCACTATAGCATACACTATAATAATATAACAAAACGCCATAATAATATAGTGTTTTAATTTGGTGAGTACTTTACTTGGTTTGAAGAATAATATAATATATATTATTTATATATAAGATTTCTGCATATTCAAATTGACTAAAAGTAGTAAAATACTTGCAGGAAAATAAAAGCAGGTGAAGACACCCTGAAATTTATACAAAAAAAATGGTGGTATGTTTCCCTATGTAAGGATAAGAGATTTGATAGTGAATTATTTTTTAACATATTTACTAGTTGAAATGTATTTTACTATAGATAAAGAAATCATCGTGCGCATAAATGTAACAATGTAGACAATAGCTCAAACCCAAAGGTAATTTAAAAAACTTAATAGAACTTTTGGTTCCATACAAAGAAACTACAGAATAAAATGTAACGTGGACTTGGAGACACACACACACACACATACACACACAGAAAGAGAAAGGAGATTTTGCACAAGAGCAAATGAAAACAACTGATAAACCTGCCCTAAACTCATTGAGAAAAAAATGGTTTATTCAGACAAAAAGGAATATACTTCCTTAGCTCCTTGAGAAATGTTTTCCAAAACCAACAACATACTAGGACACAAAGTAAATCTCAACAGAGACAAAGAGACTTAAATAACATCCTACATTTTATCTGACAACCATCAATTAAATCTGGATACCAATGATAACACAAAAAACAGAAAGCTTACAAACTCGTGGAAACTGAACAACTCATTACGTAATGAAAAATGGGTCAAGGCAAAAACTAAGGAAAAAGTAATGGCTTTTTAAAATTTGAATGAAAATTAAAACACAACATAATCAAATGCTGAGGATACAGTGAAGTCAGTTTTATTGGGCAAGTTCATGCTACTAAGTGCATACATTTTAAAAAAAATTTCTCAATCTCATCCTATTAACAGGAAAGCACACAAAAAAATCTCTAGAACAAAAATAAGAAATCATACCCCAAATGGATAGGTAAAAACAAATAAACACACTATCAAAATCAACAAAAAGTAAAGCATTTGATCAGATATTATTTTAGCAAAAAATTCTACCAGGCTTTTAAAGCAATATTAATGCTTTTACTCATGAAATTATTCTCAAGGAGCTAAGGAAGAGACAATTCTCAGTAGAAACGATACTGAACAATCACAAAGTTTTACCAAATAATAAACTAGTATGTTGATCACTAGGAGCTTGATAGCCAGACATATATAGATTTTGGCTTAGGTTAGATATAGTACTTATTTCTGATGATAAAATTCGTGAAATATACACCTAACACTGTTATTGTGTAACTAGCAAATTTGTAAATTTCTAGGAGACTCTATTTTAACAATTTTAAAAACAACACATTTGAAATGTTTAAAATGATATAAAGGTAATTTACCCTATTTGACCATTCTAAAATGTATT
The DNA here is from genome assembly GCA_025134845.1 of Neodon shergylaensis. Taxonomy (NCBI): domain Eukaryota; kingdom Metazoa; phylum Chordata; class Mammalia; order Rodentia; family Cricetidae; genus Neodon; species Neodon shergylaensis. The sequence goes on from JABTXL010007139.1 coordinate 33,143,080, forward strand.
CATATTTTTAAACTTTGATTGAGTTTATTAGTTTTAATTTTCTCAATTATAAAATAATATGATTTAAAACATTACATGCTGTTTTTATATTATGTAATTTCTTTAAACTTAAAACTACTTTTATAAATTAATTTTATTGGCTTCTTTGGGTTTTAGCTGTTTGGTACACAAAAAAAAATATTTTGAAAGAGCAAAGCCTATAATCAAATGCAGACACACTCATTTTCCCTCTCTTTTTCTTTCACACACACACATACACACACACACACACATGCAGTCACACACGCAGTCACACACACATGCACTCACACTAACACACGCACACACCCCCACTCACACACACACGTGTGTACACAAACACACACGCACACACACACACACTCATAATGACAACATTCTGTGAATAACAGCAGTACCAAAAATTAGGAAACTAAAAAGCCTCAGTAATTTATTTGGAGTGTTTGTTTATAACAACTGTATGGGGCAATGTAAGTTGAATTTTCTTTTTCATTAGTCAACTTACAAATAATCATGCAGGGATTTATTATTAACTGTAAATGCTCATCAAATACCTTAAGTGTGCTACTAACTTTCTTTTAAAATTTAAATTAACTTATGGTTTTTATCTACAATCTGCAATGTGGCAGTGTCTTTTTTTTTTTGGTATGGCATGTTCATCATTCCCTGACCCCTTCTCTTGGTGACTTGCCTTTCTTCATCCTAACAAATTTACTCCTTTCTGCAAGTCCTGCCTAACCTCTTACCCACATCTACTGGAAATTTAGCTCTTTATTAAAATAAAGAGAGCAACACATATTGACAGTGTGTAAAAATATTGTTCCACAACATTTTCCAGTTTTATCTAATTTAAAATGAAAGTTTTAATTTTAACACAGAAAAGCTATATACAACAAAACAAGTTATCAATTAAGAATTATAGTTATAATATACAGTCAATTTTTATTTCACAAATTTAGAAAAATACTCTATTAATCTATCTTGTCTTTGTAATTTTTAAATTTTATACCTGATTTACTTTTAATCATACCTAAGAAAAGCTAACTCTGACTATTTAGTCCTTAACTCTCTCAAAGGCCCCAGAAGGATATGAAATTAACTTATGTCAGAGACATCTGGCTTCCTGGACAGTCACCCAGATTTCCTATGCAATGCTGGAGTAACCAACTTTGGCTCACAAGTCTCATATATCTGACAGATATTTTTGAAATACATGGAATTTCAAGTAGCAGTACTATTTTGTCTTGGCAAAGTTCCGTATTTACTTTCTTTTGTGCTCTTTTTGTTCAGTTTGGGCAGCATACTGTTAGCCATCAAGGCATGGGCCTATTTTTGCCTATAGGTTATCTTCTGTCACAAACAGAAAATTTCATATATGGGTTCTTCAATGTCCAACATCTTTTCTGAACCAGATTTGTCAGGAATAAATCATTTCACTGTCAAGAAAAGCCTTATGTTATTCAAATATTTTAAATTCAATATTCTATAGGGCTTTGATATGTTTGAGCACTATCTATCTAAACGATGTGGGAGATCCTTCTGTTTATGTGTTGCTTTTATTGGTTAATGAATATAGAACTGTTTTGAGCCTATGGCAAGGAAGAACAGAACTAGGTGGGGAAAGCTAGGTTATGCGCTGGGTGGAGGAAGGCGGAGTTAGAAGAGGAATACCGTGGATCCAATGCCAGAGATAGACGTGCTGAAACTTTGCTGGTAGACCACAACCTCATGATAATATACAGATTAATAGAAATGGGTTAAATTAAGATGTAGCAATTAGCCAATAAGAATCTAGAGCTAATGGGCCAAGCAGTGATTAATTAATACAGTCTCTGTGTGGTTATTTTGGTTCTGGAAGGTTGGGATGAACAAGCAGCCTCCTCCTACATCTAAATATATCTGTTTAAGCTTGAAAGCATGCCAAATATGACCAAGTTTGATTATTGTTGATGACTAACTAATAACCTGTATTTTTAATTGTACATTACATTTTTAAATGAGTTGCATAAGTACAATAGACCAATCTAGAGTAGAAATATATGGTAGTTTAGCAAAAATATCTTTAAATTTATATCAATAAACCAAAATATATTCCAATGTAAAATATTTTGAGATTAACAATTGCTTCTTGGATTAATAGTAGATTCCATAATCTACCCATTTATCTCATTATTTCTATACTATCTCTTTTTTTTTCTTTAGAAAGAGAACTTTAAATTTAACTCCCTTGTTTAGATTTTTACCCTAACCCTGACTAATAACAACTTGAAACCACCCACCCATTGATGACAAACATCCATAATCCATCTCTTCGGAATGTGGTCACTGTTTTCTCTAGAATATGACTGTTGTGTTGGGGCACTAATATCTTCAGGGGACCCTGAGAAAAATCAGAATTATTGTCAAGTCCAGGCTGAAGTAACCTGTAAGGCTGAACCATCTCAGGCAGCAGCCTCGAAATTGTTCTGGAAAGAAAACTCTGAGGAATTGCAGCAGAGGTGCTAAGAGATAATAGATCACTTGAGTCATCTGTTTTCATTGCTGATTGGTCTGCTTGCTATGAAAACACATAACATTTCAAAGATAACACAAATATCTGCATTAATATAAGTATAGACTGCATGACGTACATAACCAGACCAAAATTATTCTTTTAGTTTTGTGTTTGAGTGTGTTAAGTAAGCATTACCTTTCCTGTAAGTTCTTTAGGTTTCTTTTTAATCTCTGTAGCCAGGATTTTCAGATCTTCCTTGACCAAACCTGATCTTCTTCAAACCTGAACTAATACACAGCCTTTCATTTACTCTGTGAACAAAAGCATAATCTCTTCCATAAAGCAGTACACATTCTGACATCCATTTTGAAGTCAAGACATATAGAGGTTGGTTTCATCCAGCAAACAGGATAATCCAGTGTCCCTCACTTGTTCATCAGCAGTCAAAAAAAATTAAAGTTAATACAACACCATACATGATCCAATCTCTCTGTGCTTTTTCCAACTCTCTGTATCTGTTTGTTTTTTTCTTTTACTTTTCTCCTTAAAGACTTTAATATTTTAAACTATTTTCTATGACTGTCTATACCTTTCTATTGCGTCTATTAAACCTATGTATATTTTTAAACATATTGCAACTTGTTTAGAATTTTTTTCCCAACTGGTTCTGTTACTACTGAGCATTTGTAGTTTTCTCTGATGGTATGAGAAAAATCTTAATCTGCTATGTCAGTTGCCAGCATCACTCAGTTTAGTAGCATAGCAACAGCAGCTGGCTCTACTCTGCAGGCAGGTTCTGTATGAAAAGCCTATCTGAGAAACCTTGGTCACCAGGAAGCTATATTTGACATTGTGTTCTAAACATTTTTTAAGATTTTTCTGGTCTTATGTGGCTGTAGGTGCCAAACATTAGATGCCATGTGTAGGCAAAATTTATGTCCAACCAGACAACTTCAAGTTAATCAGACAGAAATGTATTATTAATTATAAATACTTAGCTGATACCCTAGACTTGTTGCTAACTAGCTCTTATAACTTAAATTAACCCATTATCTCTTATTAATGCTCTACCATGGCACTACATTTTTTTCAGCACAACATATTAATCTAGCTTCTCCCCATGTCTCCTAATGCTTCTGCCATCTTTCATCTCAGCAAGCTCTCACCCTCTCTGCAACTCCTCCCTAAATTCCTCCAGCCCTGCTATTAGACATTTTGCTCTTTATTAAACCATTGAGAGAAACACATCTTCACAGTGTCCAAACAGATTGTCCCACAATAGGACAAGTTAAGAAAGAAGTAATATATAGCACGAATAATAAAATCCCAGTGTCAGAAATTGGGGGTTCAACCCTAAAATCAGTAAAGCAAAGCAGCAAGTCATGAGAAAAGTCTTACCTCTACCGAAGCTGGGAGACCAAAGACTAAACAGACTAAGAAAACTCAGCAGACTAAGCAGAAAAAAACCCATCTCCTCTTATTTTACATTTTCTCTGGTGCTAAGATTAAATGCATATGACTCACTAGTACTGGAATTATAAGTGTAGGCCACCACTATCTTGATTTTTTTCTGTATTTATCTTTTGTAGCCAAGGGTTGCCTTGAACTCAAAGAGATCCATCTGTCTCTGTCTCCCAAATCCTGGAATTTAATGCATTTGCCAACACTGTCTGACCTCTAGTGGGTTAGCTTTGCCCTTCTAATCTTTAGGCAAGCTTTATTTACTAATACATAAATACAATATAACTATATTTTCCCATTTTAGTCTAAAAAAGGCTATAACTAAAAAAAGAAAAAGTATATACAGCAAGTACAATAACTAAATAGAATATGTACAGGCAATAAGTACTTCAACAATGTCTAGTTTATTCATATTTGACAAATACTAGTTATTTATATTTGACAAATATTTATCCTATCTTGGTGAGTCCAAAGTATTGTACCTATGTTGCTATCTATTCTAACTTCTATTTCCAACTGAAAGTATATTCTTAGACCTCAAAATGTTTTCAGAGATTAGTGATCTAAGCTTTTATGTCTCTCAACATTTTATATACTTTGAGCCTTTTTGTGAGTTTCTTTTCAGAATTTGTTAATAAGGAAAACTCTAACAATAACTAACTTGTCTTTAACTCCATCAGAGACCCAAAACAGATATAATATAATCTGTCTCAGCTGGAAGTCCAACCAAGCAACTTCCAGAAAATATGACTAAAGGCCTAACATATCTGACAGACTTTTCTGTGACAAAGGATGTTCTGAAGGGTTGTCCTCCTTATCTTAACAATGTTTGGCAGTCACTTTCTTCTGTGTCCTGCTTATCCAATTAGGACAGCACACTGTTAGCAGTAGAAGCAAAGGCTTTTTCTTGCTCAGCAGATTATTCTTGTCACAAAGAAAGTAAATACCATGTGGAATTTTTTTTTAACTTGCCCATTATCCTCTCTGAAGTATATTGGTTCTGCCAGTAGCAGACATATATCATGGTCATAAAAAAGGACAACCTAGTGCTGCGGAACAATGGTCTTTTATTCTGTCACTTGTATTATTTTTAATAAAATGCTGATTGGCCAGTATGGAGGCAGGAAGCATAGGCAGGGTAACCAGGCAGGAAGTAGAGGTTGGGTAAGGAGAATGCTGGGAAGAGAGAAGTGCAGTCTGCAGTTGTGATCCGGACACAAAGGAAGCAAAGTGTGACTGCCTTGCCAAATAAGGTACCAAGCCACTTGGCTGACTCAGACAAGAAGTATAGGCTAATGTAAGTTATAATTATTAGTTAATAAGAAGCCAGAGCTAATGGGCCAATCAGTTTATAGCCATTGAAATATCAGCAGCTGTTTTACCCTGTTCTTGTACAACCTGAATGGTTGTTTTTGTTAAAGCCTTCTAATAGGAATGTTAACCTGAGTATTGCATTGCTGCAACAAATCATGTCCCCACAAACTCATTGCTTTATTAGTAACATGTGGTTTTAATATTCCTCTCTGGCTTTATACTTTCGACCCATCTCACACTCTGCTTTACTTAAGATTAAGTTTTAATCCCTAAAACCTGAACATTTACATCCTGAAGATGTGTTGTAATTTAGTTTAGCAGCAGCCTGATAAGGGACTTCAGAAAGAGACTGCACCCTACGGGGGGGCGGAGACAAGAAAGCCTCACCTGGTGGGGCTGGGGACCCACTCAGTCCCAGCCTGTGTTAGTGGCTAAAAAGCCTCAGGGAAACAACTTTTTCATTAATTCATACCCCAATTGTTGGGTGCCAAATGAAGCACAAATAATAAAAACCCAGAGTCAGATATTGGCATTTGACCAGATAACAAGAAACAAATTAATCAAGACAGTAGAGAAGTTTTACTCCTAACAAGGCTGGGCCACCAAAGACTAAACCGGTTATGCAGACTCTTAGCAGACTAAGCCTGTCCCTCCTTTCATTTTATATTCCCTCTAGATCTGGGATGAAGTGCCTGTATATCCCTGGTACTGGAATTAAAGGTGTAGGCCACCCCCACCTCGATTTCTTTCTACAATGATCTTGTGCAGTCCAGGGTGGCCTTGAACACAGAGAGCACAGAGAGAGAACACAGAGAGCACCAACTGCCCCTTTCTCCTAAATCCTGAAGTTAAAAGTGTGTACCACCACTGTCTGACATCTAGTGGTTTAGCTTTGCCCTTCTGATCTTTAGGCAAGATTTATTCATTAAAACATAAATGAGGCCGGGCGGTGGTGGCGCACGCCTTTAATCCCAGCACTCGGGAGGCAGAGGCAGGCGGATCTCTGTGAGTTCAAGACCATCCTGGTCTACAGAGCTAGTTCCAGGACAGGATCCAAAACCACAGAGAAACCCTGTCTCAAAAAACCAAAAAAAAAAAAAAAAAACATAAATGAAACATCACTATAGTGATATAGTGAAATCCTGCTGAAAATCAACTAGTGAGATAAGAGTTAGAAATAGAGCTTGATCCCAAGTTAGAGTGAAGTCAGTGCCACAGTCAGCACCAAACTGAGAAAGGGAGAATGAGAGATCTAAACATCAAGAGCGCGAAAGTGAGCAAAAGGGAGAACAAGTGAAGAAGGGGGAATCTCAAGAACATATCTTTGATGATAGCTGTATAAAATGTTCCAATCTCTGCAAAGGTACTTTATTTCTACTCTTAATGAATATATAGTTTTGTAAATGTCAACAGTTTAATACTAAGACATTCAATTAGTTTCAAAGATGTATATGGAAGCCTTAGTTAATAATGCTTTTAAGTATAATAATTGCATAAAATTATTTTGTTCTTTAAAGCATGGGAACTAATGTTTAGGAATCTGTAGCTAATGACTTGTGTTATTTTGTAATAAACATTTATATAAGTAGTAGGCAAGGTATATATTCTTGTGACCAAATAACTTTCAGGCTCTCTGGGTGGAACTAGGCAAATGAACTTTGTATGTTATCATCTCATTCACTTTGAGCTGGTTACTTTAATTTTCTTTGGTTTCCATTCATATTGATGGTGTAAATATCAGACCCTTATTCAGAAGTTCTCATCTTTCTACAGGAATTTTTAGCTGAATGTTTTGATAGTTTCATGTGGGTCAATCATATATTCTTTAACTGTAGCTACTGAGATTGAACTTTATCACCAGTGGAGAGAAAAACTCACATTTGGAATGACCATTTCATGTGCAGGCTATAGTTTCTTTATCAAGCTGAGATATAACCTCCCTTTTAGAGGAAATTTTTATTACTTTTGTTTATGTGTTTTCTCTGTGTATTTGCAGATTTTCATCTCATTTTCTCATTTTAGGAATAATTTCTGTGTTATTTGAGCAAGTAGAAATATTCCATCAGATGTGTTTTGTGTAAAATTTTCAACATAAATCTAGCTTTGGAGGCTCATGAAAAAAAATTGGCAGCTTTTAATTGGCTTATGCTTCAGCTTGATAAGGTAACAACTAGTATGAATGTTATGAACTAAGTCCCTTTGTCTGAGGAAGTTTGGCACAAAACCAGTTGCAAATGGAAGTAATTATTAGTAGAATTCTCTTTCTGCACCTACCGAATAGCAGGAGCATGGTTTCTGGAAAGTGGTGAGCCCAGCAATTTGCAAGTACATACAATGCTCAATTGAGCTAAATTGGGTTTTTAAATTGTGGTTTAGCTCAAGAGCAGGTAACAAGATAGCTGAGTAAAATAGGTCTCATGGTGTTAGTATTGTTTTAAGATGGAGAGGTCTGAAACACAGACTTCTCATGTTATATAATTAATTCAAATGTAAGTCATTGGAATAGTCTGTTTCTATTTAGTTTTTAAATATGCAAATAAGAAAGTTCATTAATTCATCCATTTTTATTTATTCCATTTTCAGAAGGGAACATAACTAATTGCAAATTCATTTTTACTTTGCATCTCTTGGTTTTATGGCTTCAAGTTTGAAAACAAATTGATGCTTAAATATTACATTTGAATTTTAGCCATTGTAACTTATCCCAGTCTGAGGTAGCATGAATTTAAAACTTCCTACAGGGAGATATTTTTCTAAATGATTGCCTCATGCAATTTGGCTTCGTATTTTAAGAATACTTGTATAAAAAAATAAAAATTTTCAAGAGTAGTCCAGAATTATAATTTCATATACCTAAATATTTCACATTAGTTTTAAAAACACATCATGCCTTTGTGTAATTTTAAAAGTTTTAATTTAATTTGTTGGTTAAGTAGTGACTTTAACTATTAAAAATCAAAGTACATGTGTCCAATTTTTCCAAGTATAATTATGCAGATATTATTTCCTTTTTGATTAAGGATAACTGTTTTACACAAATAGTTCATATCTATGCAACAAAGCTTCTTAACCGAGACAAATCAAGTTTATACTTGGGAACAACTTCATGTTTTTGAACTACATTTTTTATTAACATTTATTCATTTCAATTTGATATTTAAGTGTAGCCTAAAGTTTCAGATTATTTTTATAAATGATCTTTCTTTAAAATGTTTTCATTCTTTTTCTTATTTTTTCACTAAAATTCTGAATACACATAAACAGGCTAACCATCACTTCCAATTTTTGCATATATCAATGCTGAATTTGAAGATTTATTTTGGTATTTAACTTTTAAAACCCAAATACACATCTACAAGTTAATCATGATTACAATCTTTGTTTATTGTTCAACTTCTGGAAAATTTTGTATTCTATCCATATATTGTTTCTACATATAATCATTTCTGTGGTGAAGTTTAAATTGTTAGAGAAGCATATTAACATAAAAAGTATTTTATGTATTTAAAAGTAATAGGTCAGTATGGATCAAGTTTTGCTATGCTAAATCAGCCTAAGTATTTGAGTAATAGTAATTTCAGTGGACTTAATTATAGAAGTTTAATGAATTCTAAGTCATAAATGTGCTCCAAACACTCTATGAGATTAAAATTGAACATCTTTAAGATTTCATGTCAGTAATCTACTAAATAAATCAGGGAGAATATGGCCTTTCCCTAGTGCTAGTACAAATCCCTTCTTTGCTGTAGACATCTTTGTTAGTTGGTTCCAGGTGCATAGGAGGTTCTGTCTTCTGTCCCTGCATTGATGTTCCCAGTCATTATTCACCATTCTCCTCTGTTACATTCTATGACCCTAATTCCTACATCAAGATGGGCTATGGCTCTTCCTATAGCGCCAAAATGGATACAGTTTGAGGACAAGCTCTTCACAGTGTGGGTCCAGCTTCTGGCAAGGTCACAGGATCAAACAAGAGAGAGTCAAACACTAGTGGATAGTCTGCCGCTTCTGCCTAATATCCCACAGCAGGGCTGAAACCTGAGAATACCTAAGACATTTATGTCCATTCCAAATAAATGGCACTTTCAAGTCATACAGCTTGCTTATATTTCTGATTACTCTCAGTTTTTAAGCAATAACCATGATGATGTTGACTTTATGTGAGCAGATAACATAATAAAATTTAATCTCATGCTTGGGTCAGCCAAATTGGTGCTGGACTTCTCTCATTCAAGAGACACTTTTAGTTGCGTCTGTTACTTTGTCATATTTGAAGTTGTATTAGTTTTCTTTACGTTGATGTTGTGAATTTGCATGAATTTATGCAATTTCACAAGAGTGTTAAATATTTTCCATTTTCCAATTTCTGTTACATAATTATTTAATTTTGATATTCTGTATTCTATGAGAGTATGTTTCTGACTAATATCATTTAATTGATTTTTTCAATAATCTATTTAATCATTTTAACTTTGTACTGTATATTTAACTTTTTCCTAGATAACAAAATTAGTGACATATTTTTATTTAAAAAAGATGCTATATTTAGAATTGTCCTAGTTCATATTATTTTCTCACTAACTTGCTTTCATTATTATTATATTGTTTATTAAAATCATATAGAACTTATCAGAATAAGAAACTATATTTTATCCTTCCCCTTGTATATAATATACTATACATTTTCTTGGATAGAGATATATCCTTCCATATTGAAATTTCTTCTTTTAACCTATTCAAGGTTCTTATTATTTTTTCTAGTTATGGTTCCTCCATAATTACCTATGGAATTTTCACATTTATTAATCATCATTATATGTTGCCTCTAAGACATTTCATCTACCTCTTAGAGGGTGAATAGATTGCATTTGCATTTATTTTCCAATATTTTAATGTGATTTTTTAATAATTGTGAATTGTGAATAATTTTATTTGTTTTCCTGATTTAGAAAAACATATCCTCTGTGAGATTTTTAGAAAATACAAGTGATGCTTTGCAAAGATATCAATCCGCTCATCATTAGCAGTGGTTCTCTCCTCTGAATCCCTGCTTGTGTCCATCATGATCAATTATATACTTTGCAATTTATTTAAATTGTATATTTTTTCTTAATTTTTAAAACTTGTCCTTAGCTCAAGGCTTTCATTCACAGCAGCTTTCAAAATTAAAAGACTTACTAGTCAATGCAATTTTATTTTAATATATTTTATAAAGTACGTGCACATGTGCATGCATGTTTTGAGCTCCAGTGTACAAGTGGAGGGCGGAGAAAAAGCTACAAGACTTAGTTAGCTCCTCACAACTGGGAGGGTCCAAGATACAGAGCACAAGAGATGAAGATTTGTGGCAAGCATATTTTCCACTTAGCAATCTCACTGTCTTGCATTTTCTTTGTTAAGTTTTTAATAATAATTTTGTGTGTGTATGGAATTGGAAGAAATGGCAATTTTGATTTTCACTTAATTTTTTCATAGTTTTAACTTAATCCTATTTTAATTAAAAATTTCCACCTCCTCCCCTCCTCCCATTTCCCTCCTCCTCCCCCCATCCCCCTCCTAGTCCTCTCCAGTCCAAAGAGCAGTCAGGGTTCCCTGCCCTGTGGGAAGTCCAAGGACCACCCACCTCCATCCAGGTCTTGGAAGGTGAGCATCCAAACAGACTAGGCTCCCACAAAGCCAGTACACGCAGGAGTATCAAAACCCAGTGCCATTGTCCTTGGCTTCTCAGCCCTCCTTGTCCAACATATTCAGAGAGTCCGGTTTGATCACATGCTCCATCAGTCACAGTCCAGCTGGCTTTGGTGAGCTCCCTTTAGATCAGCCCTGCTGTCTCAGTGGGTGGGCGCACCCTTCGTGGTCCTGACTTCCTTGCTCATGTTCTCCCTCCTTCTGCTTCTCATTTGGACCTTGGGAGCTCAGTCCAGTGCTCCAATGTGGGTCTCTGTCTCTAGCTTCATCCATCGCCAGATGAAGGGTCTATGGTGATATGCAAGATATTCATCAGTATGGCTATAGGAGAGGGCCATTTCAGGCTGCCTCTCCTCAGCTGCCCAAGGATCTAGCTGGGGACATCTCCATGGACACCTGGGAACACCTCTAGAGTCAAGTCTCTTGCCAACCCTAAACTGGCTCCCTTATTTAAGATATATACTTCCCTGCTCCCATATCCACCCATCCTCCATTCCAACCATCCCATTCCCCAAAGCTCTCCCCATCCCCCCTTCTCACTTTTTTCTCCCCAACTCCCTTTACCCCCACCCCACCCACACCCCCAGTCAAATAAAATTCATCCAATGGGGAACTTAATCCTAATTCAGAGGAGTATAAATTCATAGAGATACACAGAAACCAGATATGTTTAGTTGTCTATATGTATAAATAGAAGCTTACTTAATACTGAGTGGAATTAGACAGTCTTGGATTTATTGGGATTCAGTTGATTAAAAAGTTAATCAAAAAGAATAATTTGTATAAAACAGAATTGTTCAGAACATGGATGTCATTTTTTCCATACTCTCAAAAATATTTGTTATGTGTCTGTGCCTACTATGTTTATTGATTTCAAAAATATCTACGATTAATATAGGTAGTCATGATGATATCAGAGAAGACAGAATGGCATGAGAAAAAGGTTTTGATCCTGTCTTTAGGAGGGTAAGAATTTCTGTAGGAACAGTTTCCATACTTTGAAATCACTGTGGTTGGCTTCCTCTTGAACTGGCATGCTCAGTCAGAATAGTTTATATCTGATATGTCACATCTACTTTTACTGGTATCTTTGAGTTTGGGTAATGGTGCTTTTGATAGACTAAATTTTGAGGGGTAGAACTATGGTGAATCAGTGCTTCTCAATAAATATATCAAAGCCAAAGATAATGTCTATTGTGTAGATTTGTCACTAGGCAAGGTCATAAGCAAGGCCTAGTTTTCCAGGGAAACTTGAGCTGAAGCAATTAGTACGTGCGTTTCACAACAGAATTTTGCAAAAAGTCACAGGGAAGTTTCCACTATGATCTAGGCAATGTGTAACATAAACATACATAAAAATCCATTGCATTACACTGGTAAGAATAAAAAGAGAAAGGTTTATACTAAGTTCAATTGTCCTGGATGTATTCTAGGTAAGAGTGATGAATGTGTGTGGTACTGTAGAAACCCAAGGTGGGTTGTTCATGTATTTCCAATGTGCCCATAATTGTCACAAATTGAACTTTTATGCACAGCATGATGTAGTAATTATGTCCCAAATAAATCAATTAGCTGTTAATAGAGAATCCTACAGTAGTTTAGAAGTCAAGATATGAACTTGCTGAAATAAATTTAGTTGAACTCAAAAATGGAGTCAAAATTTGGAATGACTTTCCCTTAAAAGTGTCTATGGTAATATAAGTTATAACATTTAGATAATACCTGATATTTTTGATCTGCTCAGTTAAGTACTAATGGGATCATGAAGCACAATGTGTACTTTAAGATTATAGCTATTATCACAGCACCATGCACATTCAGGCACGTCTGTATAGTTCTGGGCTGAAATTATATAGGATTGTGACTACCTAATATGGATACTTATTAAACGAGGAAGTGGAAATGTACAAAAAAAGGTTCATAGATAGTTTAAATCCATTTCTTTTTGTTCAGCTAAACCAAAGGCTTTTGAATAATACAGTTAGCAATCAAAAGCTGAATGCAGGCTTGATTATTCAGACAATCTAGGGCTTTGTCAATCCTCTTCGAGAACACTTTGATGTGATCATAAAATGCAATTTCACTTACAAAGTTAAATATAAATAGAATATGTTTGCAGGCATTAAAATATGACAGCATTTTGATCAGGTTGCTGTTTACACAATTGCTTTGTGAAATTAATCAGGCTATCCACTTTTGATTTTATTCTGTTTTATACTTAATTCATGCCACAAGAACATGATTTGGGTAAAATATTAAAGTGTTATTGTTGTTCATGCTTATAATATATTCACTAATTACTGAATGAGGTAATGTTGACATTATCAGTTTAAGAATAATGAGAAACAATATATAACTATAAAGTAAGAAGGTAGAAACATATATGAAGAATGGAATATATATAAAAATATGGTATTGAAGTTTTTATTAGATTTATTTATCAAGTTGTATGCATGAGTTTTTGGACTGCATGTGTTTATAGACATCATATTGTGCTTGTTGCCCACGGAGGTCAAAAAAGGGCATTGAATCTCTTTGAGCTGCAGTTATGCATGCTTGTCAACTAACATGTCCTGCTGGGAATCAAACCAAGGTTATCTGCAAGAACACATGCTCTTAATCACTCAGTCATCTTTCAGTCCTTCAAAGATATTTGGAAGAGACAGCCTCACAAATTTTATAATAGGCATACATCCATGTACAAATGCCTATCTTTTGCTATTATGTACAATTCTCAGTAAATGATATAAGAAGGGTATGTGTAAAAAGGAAAATAATTGCAATTTTTGATTCTTGTTAAATTGAATGAAAAATAATATAATAGCATGCTAATTTGAAATCAGATGACTGAGGTTTTACACCTGCTTGGAGCTACATAAACACAGTCTTTTATGTTTCAATTTGCTTTTTAGAATTATGATGCTCTTGTCTACAAAAAGGTTAATTTTCAAGTCCTCCAATGAAAGTGAGAATTGCTATTATGGAAAAGTTTGCTTAACACAAAAGACTCAATTACTATCTCAAAGATTATTGAATATTTACCTTTAAATGAAGATAGATAGATGCTAGATAGATAGATAGATAGATAGATAGATAGATAGATACATAGATAGATAGATAGATAGATAGATAGATAGATAGATAGATAGATGATAGATTTTGTAGTACTGAGGTCAAATGCAGGGTTTGAAGCACACTAGGATTATATTCTTCTGCCAAGTACATTCTCTGGTTCATAAAACATAAAATATACGGCACAAAGAATGTGGTTAATGAGTCATTTAATGATTAAGAAATTTCTCCCAGTGATTCTTATAGATTAAAGCGTACTGTGGATCATAGAGTAGCCTTTGTTCTTTCGAACTCATTTTATTTTGTTTTAAGTCAAAATATTGCACTCATTTCTTGTCTGATTAGGAAAAAGTTTTGTTTTTGATATTTTGTTGAAAGGGGATGAACATACAGTTTGACATTACTATTTTTTACTTTTCATGACACCATTATTCTAATGATTAGAGGATGTTATTTTTAGCTTTTAACTAGAAATAAGAAAGCTGCAAAACATATCATAATTAGAGCACACAAAACAATTTGACTACAATCTAGATTACTCTACTTGAGATTTTCTTTCTTGAAGATGTTTGTTTTCTTTAGCCAGTAGTATCTTGTATTTCTCAAGTTCATGTGAGCATTTAAATATAAAGATAGATTTTTTTCCTGTCATAGCAAATGACAGGTCCAAAATGGCACTGGTTTTTCATCCATCAAGAAAAGAAAGAGACCAAAAATAATTTTCATTTCATCAAATGGGTTTGTTTATTCAAGATTATACAAAAGTATACGTGGTATGTTCTATTTAAACTTTTATCTTTAGTGCTCAAGTGGGTCAATGTGTTAATTTCCTTTTCCAATTAAAGTCTAGGAACACCAAACAAAACCTTCTGCCTATTAATTAAAAATTTCTTCATGACTTTTGGTTTTAATTTTTTAAAACAAACATTTTATTACAATTGGAGAGAAAGATTAAAAGAAACTTGGAACTATCCATCACTAATATTTTCAAATTGTTACATAAAATTAATAACATGTTCAGCCAGAATGAGAAGGACTAATTATTCTTAAATACATAGTTCTCAAGATGTTAATCGTTTTTTACTCATTTTGGAGGATGACAGTTCTGACACTGTCAGGAGGCCAGGTTAAAAAAATTAAGTACTTGAGAGAAAATAACAGTGATTGTTACTAGATCACATAAAAAGCCTATATTTATTCATTAGTGGAAGAACACTTAATGAGTTGGATCTCTTCTTTCTCTAACACCTCTATTTTAAAGAATTATGTAAATTTGGTGTTCAACACTTACTTGCTACAATTCCAGTTACCTTCTTTTCCTTTGCTGTGAGTACATGCAGAGGAAGATCAGCAAGGTATCCTGAGTATCCAGTTACCTCTGTCTACCAGCTATCTCTACCAGCTATCTTCGTTAGTGAAATTAATCCATAATTAACACATTAAAAATTGTGCCCTTGATATCCTAGCATCCTTTAGTGAGACATCAAATGGGATAGATAGACTAGAATCGACATTTGAGAACAATCAGAAGAGCACAGAGAGAAATGCAAAGTTCACAAACTATTTCAGAGTTACTCTATTCTGGAACCTTAAAATGGATAATGGGAAATACAGTAAAATTACACTGGCACGAGGATATCACAGCCAATTGAACATTCTTTAAAATATAATTTTATAGTACTATTAATACTGGAGTGGATCACAATTTGCTTGCAATATATTGGCCATGCCATTTAGCCTCAACACAGTGTAGCTATGAGTGTGTGGAAGAGAACAGAGAAAATGTACAAAAGTAACAAGAATACACGGCTACGTTTATCTCAAAAAAGCTTATGAAGGAAACCAATTATAAGTCCATATATATATATATGTATATATATATATATATCTTGAAGAGTTACCAAATGTTACAGAATGGATAATAATTCCTTTACTACTCTTTTCTATTTTTCATTTTATACATGGTGAAGAATAGAGGTAGGTTAAAAGGGACCATGGTGAAAGTCCAGTAATTAGAAACTTATCATTATGTTACTTATATAAAATTTATAGGATTTCGTCTTCCATTTTGTGAAGGTTTCTCTGCATGGAAAGATTATTTATTATGGTGTTGATATCCTGAAATGTTGTGACATTTATTGATATGCACATGTTATAGTACCTAAAAGAAATCTAATATGGCTAACTAACCATGTGATAAACTTTAGGTAAAATTACAATGTTAACTTTATTTTTGTTTTTAAAAACTAAGAATGTAATTGAATTTACCTGTGTCAATCTTCCAAGTCAGAATAATCTACATAATTCTTTTTGGTTGTTTCCAATTTTTCTTTACTTCTTTCATAGTTGTTCTAAATGAGTTTTTTTTTTTGAGATTTCAACACAGGATCCAAAGAAAAAGAAAATTTAAAATTTATAAATCAAAGGAAGATGTGCAGAAATTGAGTTAAATATAAACAATATCTAGACCTATAGTGAAAGGCTATTTTATACCTCAGAAATGTTGTGGATGAATTCCATACTTTGGTGAATCCTCATTTTCACCATTTGCAGATTTATAACAAGTGCTTAGTGACTTGTTTACCACCCAGATAAAAACCAGCAGGATTAAAAAATAATATAGCACGAGTCATAGTATTTCCAACTTCCTAGAGCACGTGCAACATTATACAAGTCTGAAGTTTCTTTCAAGAGTAATTCAAATAACTTTTCTACTGTGTTGTCTTCCCAGACTGCTGAACTGGTAGCTCGTTTGTCCCTGAAATACTTCACCTAGTCACAGAATGCTTCAATTAAGGAACACATGAGGCAGTTTTGGCTGGAATAATGCTCAGTGTCATGGAGAGAATATAAGGCTGCCAAAGCTGCTTTCCAAGACGGGGACTCTTGCTGTATTCAACTCTAATCCTGGAGACGGTCCCTCTGCCAAATTATAGAGGAATGAATGCCTCATTTTGACACCACAATAAAGTAAGCAGATGCAGCTCACTAGAAAAGACAGAAATAAGATGTTAGACAATTGAAGAAAGAAAATCTGGAAACCCACCAGTTGAAAGATAAATATTTTAATGACAGTTGGAATAATAGTGTTTTTATACATCTTTGAAAGCAGAGAAGCGTAGATTCTTTTCTGGGTATTGTTGAGTATAACTGTACCATTAAGATTAAGGAAAGTGAATACCAATGAGCGGTTTCTTGGTTATTACAGAATGCAGAATTAGCCCTTCTCCAAGTATATGCACAACTTTGATTTCTATACCTCACATTACAAATCCTTAACATTATTATGCAGGAACACTGATTTTAGCTCTAGAGAGTATGACTTCTCTGAGTAGTGTGTTAACCAAAAGAAGTGTTTTTAATTCTGTCTATCTTGCTTTTCTCTGTAACACAGAAAGGTGACTGAGACACTATATATCGTTCAAATCTCTCAGAGATAGTAAATTAGGAGTGGGTAATTTGAAAGACAGAGTGCCACAGGTGATCACTTTGATGGTGTTGCTGTGAGCAGTAATAGCTCTTGTGTCCCGCATCCAGTTTTAAGTGTGTCTACTTCAAGATACCAACATTAGAGACCCAAGTCTAATTCAAAACTAGAACGCCTTCTAATGTGCAGCCTTCAAGTCTACCTACCATGTTCCTAAAATATCTGCGAGCTACAGACTGTTTCATAAGTCCCTTCTATTGCTCTTTGCATGTAACTTGTAATATTGCTGATTTAAAGTCTCTGGCCACAGTGTTAGCTATCAAAGGGAAGACACCAAACGTATTATTTTTAAAGGCAATTACACAAATATTCTTTGTTAATTCCTTTTCAGATCTTACCTTAAGAACATGAAAGGTAGTTTGCTAGGAGTAAATTTTCTATTTATTTATTTATTTATTTATTTTTTATTAAAGATTTCTGTCTCTTCCCCACCTCCGCCTCCCCTTTCCCTCCCCCTCCCCCAATCAAGTCCCCTGTCCCAAAGAGCAGTCAGGGTTGCCTGCCCTGTGGTAAGTCCGAGGACCACCCACCTCCATCCAGGTCTAGTAAGGTGAGCATCCAAACTGCCTAGGCTCCCACAAAGCCAATAGGTGCAGTAGGATCAAAAACCCATTGCCATTGTTCTTGAGGTCTCAGTAGTAAACGGAGAAAAACTCAAAGGAGTAAATTTTCTTATACACTTTCAGTGTTATTGTCTCTTACTTCAAACTCTTAGTTACCCTCTCTCAGCTATCAAAGGAATTTATTTGTCATTCTTTATCTTCTTGATTGAAGGTCTTCTTACGGACAGCTTCACAAAACACTCTTAGCCAGTAGACCTTGCTGAGAGTTAAGTGGACAAATTCTTCACTGACAAGAGCTACCTGCTAGAAGGAATGCATTCCTTATCCTCTAAGCCTTCCCACCCAAGCCTCTGCCAGAAAACACACTGTCTAAAAGACCCCTCCCTTTTCCAAATTCATTTCTGTGCAATGATGACACAGATAGAAGAACCAGTGGCATAGAGTTTTGAATGCTTCTTTTTACATTTTAAATGAAATAAACCTAAACTTATCTCATTGGGCTTTATTTCTAGCTAAGTGTATGTGGAGGTAAAGTAAATACACTTTAGTGAAGGTAGTAGAGTTCCTGCATGAGTTCCCTACTGTGTAGAAACTGCCAATGGCCCTGTCTGGGTTATCATTATCTGACAACAAGGCATAGTGTAATCACAGAGGAAAACCTACAGTAAAAAATTGCCTAAAAGAGATTGGCCTCGAGGCATGTCTTCGGGAATTACTTTGATTGTTAATTGATACAGGAGAACCATTCTTACTGTATATTAATATTAATATGTTGATACTCATATGTTTGTAAGAAGGATGGTATAATGGTATAACATGACAACCAGTGTGGATCAGTCTTTCTTTCTTATTTTTTCATTGTGGAAAACTTTATTTTTTATTATTTTCCAATTTTTTTTTTATTAAAAATTTCTGCCTCCTCCCCGCCTCCCTTTTTCCTCCCCATCCCCCCAACACAACTTCAAGTTCTCATTGGTTTCACACTGTATTGTGGTTTAATTATATACTTATATATTTGAAAAATTTGTGCCTAGGATATTTGAAGAGTCATCTATGAAAGTTGTAGCTTCTTTATGAGATAGAGCCCCTTTAAAGAAAATAGATCACTGGGATGGATGTGGCTATGAAATGTCCAATTCTACTCCCTGTTCAGCCTCTCCTTCCTAAGTATGGATATAATTTAACCACCCAACTTCCTTCTTCTGAAAACAAGATTAACTTTGCTTTAATGCATTACTTTTATTCCTATTTGTATGCAGTAGAAATAGCAAGCACAGTTGTTGGCTTTACTTTCAAGAAGTCAGCATTTCAAAATTCTAGCCCTTTTCATTGTCCATGTTACAATTAAAACTACCGACGTGGTGCCATTAAAGCACACATTTTAATAAAAAACTCTAAAATTAATTTTTGAGATCATACTGTTTTATTTCAAATTATACTTCATTTTATGTTTGCTAAATGATTAGAGAAATATATACAGATCCATGAGCCAAGAAGGAAACATCATTTTTTTACCTTTTGAGATTTCTTCCTTGTCTTTTGGTACAGGGCAAGCATAAACTTAAATAATTTTGTTTAATAATGGATTGATTTAATGTGAACAGATTTATTCTATTTCTTCTCAACAATAAGGCTGAATTAGAGAATAATTTGTTATTACATATATTAAAATATCGGACCAAGTGAAGGTCTTTAATTAGTGGCTCAGTCATTCATATCTGATTATTATGTTTTCCAGTGAATGAAACTTGATTCAATTAGACCTGAGTCATTTATCTGAAAGCTGACATTTTGTACATTTTTGATTTAGATTTCCAATTGTTTCATAAGACTATCGGTATCTTAAGAAGTTGAATTAATGCCTAGTCACTTGCAAAGAATCTTCAGAATTTGAGGAGTCATGTCAGTGTGATGAAAAATAACATTGGTAGCCTGGAGGTGGTAGTGCATGCCCTTTAACCCAGCACTAGGGAGGCAGAGGTAGACAGATCTTTGATTTCGGTCTGAGACCAGCCTTGACTACAGATTGAGCTCCAGGACAGGCAGTGTTACACAGAGAAACTCTGTTGTGATTTTTTTTTTTTTTGTCTGAAAAATAAAGCTGGAGTCAGAGGGTGGAGGTAGCCACTAGTTAACCATGGAGATCTGGATATTTGTACAGAGAGGAGTCAGGAAGTGACAACACGTGGTAGGGACAGGAGCTGATAAGTTGAATCACAGATAGGGTCTCAGCCCCTTCAGCCTGAGAATTTGGAGAGGTAAAAGGTAAGGACTGTGACTGTTCCTTTTCTTCTCTCATCTTTCAGCATTTAGCTTAATACCTGACTCCAGGTTTTTATTAATAAGACTAATTAGGCTCATGCTTCAATACCCTGTTTGGAATAACCAAAAGAAAAGAAAAAGAAAAACGCCAAGGTGATATTTAGCTATCAGATATTTAAATCTGATAAGCTCTGGGGATATTAAAATAGCATCCATGTTTCACTACTATGCATTTCACTCGGAATGTTAGTTTTAATTATGTAACAAAATTGTAATATATGAGAAAATATAAATTGCATATTTTAATACTTGTGGTTGTTATATTCTGTCAGTAAAAAAAAAATAATTCCCTGATTTACAATTTAGAAGCTATGCTATTTAGGGCATGTTACTAAATACTTTGTTGATGAATTTATATGTAGGCCATTTCCTCTTCATGCTGGCAAAAATAAGACTACTGATGAGTAGCAATCAAGTACTGCTAGTTATTCACCAGAACACATTAATCCAAAGAATTGCTTTAGGTTCAAGTGTTACTTCCTACCACTGTGTAATACTCTTGGTCAGCTTGGGAATATCCTACTTAAATTCTGAAGAATGAGCAACTTAGTGTCTCATATGTCAAAAAAAACCTAACAGACCAAGTATAATGGTGATTCCAGGTTGGGGAGGATATGGCAGAGCAATGGACAAGAAGAGACTGGTCAATTGGGTGGTTTCAGGCACTTCTAGTAGTTTTAACTTATATACTCAAAAGAGTTAACAACAATGACCTGTATATGTAAAAAGCCAAAAGAAAGTGCATTGAATACTTTTATCAGTTTTACAATAACTTTACAAACAAATAGTAAACGATTCATTTATTACGTATGTTTATCTTTATGTAAAAATTGCACAATGTAGATACATGGACATGCTTTTTGTATTTACAAATAACCTTTAAAGTAAATTAAAATTAACATGGAACAAGATTTGAGGGTTTTGTTTAACCAAATAGCTGAACCGGGAAATTAAAATATATTTATTACAACAGTAAAGAAATATATTTGCAGAGGTCACATATTTAAATATTTTCTTTTTCTGCTACAACAATCTCTTGATAAGCATTTTCAGTATCATTCACTCTTAAGAGCTTTTCGTTGATCACCATAGTATCTACCTCACTATGATAATTATTATGAACAGAAATATGAATCTCTCTTCACAACTTTAGGTTTGTCATTTTGAACTAAGTCAGGAAAACTGACAGGCTTAATATTTAGGAGTAAATATGTTCTGATTTGGCCTGAACCTGTTGGAGCAGTTCATTGGCAGGACATGGGGACCAGGGGAGTAGTACTAGCTGGAGAAAAAGCTTGCCAAGCTTTTAGGCCTCTGTCTCAAGTTAGAAGTACGATGAAGAGGCTGGGCATTTGCCATCTTCATTGCCTTCTTGTGGCTTTGCTTTCTGCCTTTCTGCCTCTCAGTGCCCATCTAGAAGCCTACCCATAAACTTCACTTTTTGAGACCATCTTGGTTACTTCATGGATGTTCTGATAAGAAAGTGAAAAAAAAAAAAAAAACACTTCAGGGAGAAAGAGTTCATATTAGAACTCATTTCCTATGTATAGCTTGTCATGGTCAGGCATTCGTGTTTGCAGCAGATTCCTGGAAAGGGTCCCATTGTGTCCACAATCACGGTGCAGAAAGTAATGAATGCATGCTGCCGCTCATCTCCCTGTGTCCAGGATCCCAGAAAATGCCCCTCCTCATAGTGGATAGATCTTCCATTCATGTTCCTTCCAGAAGACTCTAATATTAGGCCAATTAACAGGAAGTATTTCATAAATTTTAAAAATTCTGTAACATTAGTCATATTTTGACTACATTGTACATTAAAGTCATGAAGAAATGTTTCTATAATGTGTAAGTAAATTAATTATAAATTATATTCAAAATATCAATCCTA
The DNA here is from genome assembly GCA_025134845.1 of Neodon shergylaensis. Lineage (NCBI taxonomy): Eukaryota > Metazoa > Chordata > Mammalia > Rodentia > Cricetidae > Neodon > Neodon shergylaensis. The sequence continues at coordinate 33,165,387 of JABTXL010007139.1, forward strand.
GACATCAAAACTTACTGCTAATGTTTAACTAACTGTATGTGGCACTTATAGAAAAATCTACAGGTATTTTAGTTATTTACCTTCTAAATTTCTATAAAGTTTCTGACTAAGTAGGGATGTAATTTCTTTTTGTTATGCTCGCTGATATTTTAATTGAAGCATATTATTATCTTATTTAATCAAGATTTTTCAGATATATTTGGAAACATCAATCACAATTTAATATTAATTTTGAAAGCAATGACATGTGTAATATGTTTTTGTCTTATTACATTGAACTGGAAAAGGAAGCAGGAAAGTGATTTGGTTCTTTTTCAATTTAAATATGTTAAAAAATAAATTAGGAAAAGAAACATAGGCCAAAACTTTTAAGAAGATTTTCTAAATCTTTTGAACATTGAGAATTTATGATCTACACAAAGCTTAGAAATCTATTTAAGTCTTAATGAGGTTTTCTACTGTTATAATAAAACACCATGAACAAAGGTAACTTGGTGGGGAAAATTTTTATTTCATCTTATAGCTTGTAGCTCATCACCTAGATAATTCAGGAAAGGAATTCAGGTCAGGGACTAATACAGAGGCCATGCAGGATTGTTGTTTAATGTCTGTCTTATGGCTCCAAGGACCACCAGACTATTCATGGAACCATCCACAGTGTTATACACCCTCCCATGTCAATTATCAATCAAGAAAATCTAACACAGGTTTGCACATAAGCCAATTCTGTGGAGGTTTTGTTTTCAGTTGAGGTTCATTTTTCCAAAATGACTTTATCATGTGTCAAGTTGGCATAAAATTAGTCAGTAGAATTTACAACTGAAGTCCTTGATTATATATGTGTGTGTATGTATGTATAGATACATAAAATCATTGTTAATATATTTGCCAATGGTTTCTTTACTTTTTAAAGCTTCATAATTTAACCAAATATTTTGTTTTTTTTTTCTTTTTTTCTTTTGTATATATAGGAAAGTTTTTACTCTGGCATCAAACATATGATGTTATGTATTAATGGTATTATAATAAAATTAATATTTCTAATAGTTACCTACAGGAAATTTTATAAAAAACAAGAATGAAGCTATTTGTGATTTTATTCTGTCTAAATTATGGACAATTTTTCCGTACTTATATATGGAACTGTTTGGGGACAGTAAACTTGCCTGTTCTTAGCTAATAAGCAATGTCAAGATTTGCAACAAAAGGGGATATATTTTCAGAAGTGTGAGAAGGAACATTGTGAAATAGCATTAGATTAGGAGACACAGTTAAATACCACAAAACAGGTATATTTTCAATAAAAATAAAAAAATCCAGATGTATTTTCAATTTTAGGGTATAAAGAAGAAATGAATGGAAAGTAATGATCTAAAAGGAACATTCTTAAAATTATCTATGCCCACACACCACTTGGAATACATTAATGCATCCTCTGGGATATGTATATGAATTTTCCAGCCAGTCCTTTGATATAGTTATAAATGAGCTATAATGGAAAATGCATAGACTTTGCAGTCTGACTTCCTTTTGAATTCTGGGTCTGTAATTTGGTACCTGTCTTAATTCCTTCATCATTCTAAGATTAAGTTTCTTCATTTTCATTTTCTGTAAAGGAGGTATCAATACCCAAAATTACATGAAATTCTGTATAAGCAGTTATGTGAGATTAATAGCTTACTACCTACTAATTATTCAGTACTTAAAATTTAATTATTATTTTCTCCTCCAATAATACAAATAATTTGTTTGCTCTGTTAAAACAAGATGTCACATACTATAATAGTTTATTTTCTTTCATTGAAAATTAATTTTTATAAACTCTCATAATTTTTTTTCATAATACTTCCCCTACCTCTAATTCTCCTAGTTTTTCCATACTTTCTCTCACTGTTTCTGTCTCTCATTAGAAAATAGGCTTCTAATGGATTATAGTAGAATTTAAACAAAAACAACATATTGGAATAACGCAGAACATATAAACAGAAAGAATAGAGCCCACGAAAAGTCACACGAATCAAATATAGACACAGAGACCAATTGTTTGCACACTCAGAAATCACATAAAAATCATAAAATCGGTAATTTATAATTGATAATTTTGCAAAAATTGGCACCTGATTGGTGTAGCCATTTCTAAACATTTTACTTCGTGGATTTTGTTTTGACATCAAGTCTATAAGTTTTTATGGTTGTTAGTATAGTGGTATATGATTTGTATATATATATATATTTTTTTTTTTTTGAGACAGGGTTTCTCTGTAGCTTTTGGTTCCTGTCCTGGAACTAGCTCTTGTAGACCAGGCTGGCCTCGAACTCACAGAGATCTGCCTGCCTCTGCCTCCCGAGTGCTGAGATTAAAGGCATGCGCCACCACCACCCGGCTATGATTTGTATATTAATAAATAAATGTTGCCTGAAGATCAAGAAAGAAAAGCAGCCAAACCACTAGAGAAGTCTTACCTCTACCAAAGCTAGTTGACCATAAATGAAGCTGACTCTAAACCTCTCTTCTCTCATTCCCTCTAGTGCTAAGATTATGGGTTATGACTCTTCTAGGACTGGGATTAAAGGTGTAGGCCACCACGACCTGGATTTGTTTCTGCATTGATCTTGTGTAGCCCAGCATAGCCTTGAACTCACAGAGATACATCTGCCTCTGTCTCCCAAATCCTGGGATTAATGGTGTGTGTCACCGCTACCTGATCTCTAGTGGTTCTAGCTTTGCCTCTGGTCTTTAGAAAAGATGTCTTTATTAAAATACAAATAATACACCACTATATGTTAGTGTAAAAATTTAATGCATGAGTTACGCTTAGAATACCATTGTCATTTTTTTCCATTATATTCTCTCTTTTGATGTCAAATTCAATGAGACACAAAACTGGAATATTTATCTCCATGGAGAGAATAAGAAAGAAGGAAAAGGGCTGTACCATGAACAGGCTACACGATTAAATCCTTTGATGGTATCCTGATATATCTTTTCTCACAGTGATTGCATTATTAGTGGCACAGCAAATATTTAATGATTTTAGACTAAAATAACTTCCCCTCCTTCTGTAGGGAATTAGCCTTTTACTCCATGCAGTTGTATTTGAATGAAAATAATTGTGAGGTGTTTTGTGATCCTTATTTTTTGTCCTCCTATATTATTAAAAGATGACTGATTTTGTTGGGATGTAACTTTTCTTTATTTCATCCTACTTCACAGTAAATCTACACAAATGTTAGTGCCTTAGGAGCAATTTATCTTACAAAAGGTGGCAACACATTAATATAAATTACTTGATGTATTATTGATTATTTTTTTTTCATAACTCAATCTGCCTATAGTATCTGTCCTGGTTACGGTTTCTATTACTGTGAAGAGACACCATGGCATGGCAACTGTTGTAAAAATTTTTAATTTGGGTGGCTTACTTAAAGTTTCAGAAGTTCAGTCCATTATCATCATGAAAGTGAGCAAAGCTGCAAGCAGTCAGAACTGGTACTGGAGCAGTATCTACATGTTGCAGGCAACAGGAAGTCAACTGTGACACTGGTCAATGTCTTGACCATAAGAGAACTAAGAGTCCATCCCCACAGTGACATACTTCCTTCAAGACCATACATACTCCAACACAGTCACAACTCCTAATAGTGCCATTCCCTTTAGAGTTCATTTTTCTCTCAAACCATCAGTATCCTAATAACCAACATTTAAAATGCATCATAAAAGAGAGAAGAAACAGAAGTTGAATATAGACAGAATGCTTTACCTGGATAACCAAATTGAAGGTTGAGGTTTTCTAATGTTATGTTGAAATAGTCACTGAGGAAGTAGATTCAACATTTTGTCAGAATATATCATTCCATGAAAATTAATCATTATTATTATTATCTACCTCTGACTGCTCATGGTAAACTCAAAATCACATTCTAAAGTCACACATTGTATATTTTAAAGAATAAATCAAAGAAATATGTACCTCTAAAATTCATTATCAAAATAATGAGATAAATAAAAACATACATTTAAAATTAAATCAAAAGGAGAAAAAGAAAGAGACAAAAACTTCAAGAAATCTTTCAACAAGTAACCCACTGTCTGAAAGAGCATTTTGTAAAAAAAAATAAAGTGTAAGTGTACTTTTTAAAATTGAATATAGATTCGTCTCTTATACAATATATCCCAACATCAGTTTCCCCTCCCTCAAAACCTCACAGCTCCCATCCACCTCCCCTCTCTCCCACATCCATTGTCATTTGTTTCTTCTTCAGAAAAGAGCAGACCACCAAAAGACAGACAGATGAACACATAAAACTAAGATTCAGTATGGTAAGACAAAAGCCTTATATTGAGGCTGAATAAGGCAACCCAAGGAGGAAAGGAGTCACAAGAGCAAGCAAATGAATCATAGGTACACCAGCTCTTGATGTTAGGAGGCCCATAAAACACTATGCTAATAGCCATTATATATAAGCAGAGGACCTGGCACAGTTAAATGTAGGCCCCATGCTTACCACTTCGGTCTCAGTGAGCCCCTATGAGCTCTGATTAGTTGATTCAGTGGGCTATGTTTCCTTGGAATTCTCCATTTCCTCTGACTCCCCTCTGTGTTCGGTGATTACCATTAATGAATAAAGAAACTATTTTGGACCTATAGCAGGGCAGAACTTAACTAGGCAGGGAAAACTAAACTGAATGCCGGGAGAAAGATGGCAGAGTTAGAGAGAAGCCATGGAACAGCTGGAGACAGATGATGGGAACTTTTCTAGGTAAGCCACAGCCTTGTGGCAATATACAGATTAATAGAAATTGGTTAAATTAATATGAGTTAGCCAATAAGAAGCCAGAGCTCATGGGCCAAGCAGTGATTTAACTAATACAATTTTTATGTGATTATTTAGGGTCTAAGCTAGCTGGAAAGCCAGGAACCAACAAGCGGCATTTCCTCCAAACTTTCCTCCTTCTCTTCCACAGGGATTCATGATCTCCTAAAGGAGAGATCATGGACTCCTTAGACTCTTTCTCTGCATAATGAATGTCTGGCTGGGGATCAATTCCATTTGCTGCCAGAGGAAGCCTTTCTTATGAAGACTTAACAAGGCACTGACCTATGAATACAGCATAATATTACTAAGAGTGATTTAAATGCTTTTTATATTTTTTATATGATCACCATCCATCTATCTATCTATCTGTCTGTCTGTCCGTCCGTCTGTCTGTCTGTCTATCTATCATCTATCTATCTATCTATCTATCTATCTATCTATCTATCTATCTATCATCTATCTATCTATCTATCTATCTATCTATCTATCATCTATCTATCATCTATTTGTCTGTTTGTCTAACATCTGTTTATCTATTTACTTATTTATTTTTGGCAAGTCTTGTTTGGTTCAACCATAGATCTCCTCCATGGGCCTCATGAGCATCAAATAAAGTCCCACAAGTTGATCATTCCCACAAGTTCTGTGATGTAATTGCCCTAGCACTTCTTGCAGGGAGGAAGATTGTAAGCTCAAGATTTAGAATTATCTATTTAGTGTATTCACAAATAAATTTATTTAAATTGATTACTTTTAAATATGCTTTTATGTTTTCCAACCCATGCAATTTATTTTTTCTTTTAAATTGTGGTTTCTTTTTTTTAAGAGTCTCCAGAATGAGTTTATTTTATTCCTTATTAATTTCCATGTTGCTGTGGAAAGTGTATTTTTTTATTGAAAAAAAAAATCCCTGCTTCCTCCCAGCCTCCCATTTCCCTCCCCCTCCTCCCGCCCCTCTCCCCCTCATTCTCTAATCATGTATGGGAAAGCCATGGTGGAATGATTATAAGCATATAGATCTGCCGTAACAATTGTTGCAACTAGATAACTTATTACTTAGCTATTTCTTGGTGTGTGTGTTTTTGGGAAGCTAGAAAGCTGAAATTAAGATTTTACAAAGCTATATTCTCTCCATGGCGAAGGCACTCTAGCAGGCCTGAGCACGACAAACCTTCCAGACAGCTTTGCCCTTTTACCCCGTATCCTCTCCCTTGCTAAAAAAAACCTTTATATTGCTGGGCGGTAGTGGCGCACGCCTTTAATCCCAGCACTCGGGAGGCAGAGGCAGGTGGATCTCTGTGAGTTCGAGGCCAGCCTGGTCTACAAGAGCTAGTTCCAGGACAGGTACCAAAAGCTACAAAGAAACCCTGTCTCGAAAATCAAAAAAAAAAAAAAAACCCTTTATATTCCTAAAGCTAGCAAGCTATCCCTCCTAAGACTGTCTACCATGTCTAGTTATCAAAGTTTTGAAGTCCAGCAATCAAAAGTTTTTTTTTAGCTAATCTAATTAAATGCCCAAGCAAAATTACACACCCCATCCTCCCATCCTAACAGTGAGTTGACCTTTACATTAGTAAACTGCCGTTTGCCTATGGGCCATATCACTCTCGTCTCTACCCAGAGGCAGTCCTTGCTTCCTCTAGGCAAATACCCCTTCAGATCCCCCTCCCTTGCCCCCTTTGCTCCTATTCCTTTTTTCTTTTCCCTTCTCTCTTGTCCTCTGTCTCCTGTCTTTGTCTATGATTTCCTGTCCTCTGTCCCTCAGGGAAAAGAATTCTTTTTATGATAAGATCCTGATTTGGGGGTGTCTTGTGCCGACTTTGAGGTCCATTCACAAGGTTTGTTTTGTTTTTACTGAATTGATATATATTTTTTTGTCTCTTCAAGCTTCTACTAGCCGTAAGGTTCTGCTAATCTCAGAATTTCTGATGCCATCTTGATTTTTTCCATATTTCTGGACATATTTCTTCCATATGACACTAGTCATAATGGGATAATGTGTCAACACTAATAGCATCCTCTTTGTCTGAATGCATCTGAATACATTGTATTATCAAAACTTTCACATGGATTTACGCCTCTAATACATTTATTTAAAAGTCACAATAACCTATCAGTAGACTAAGGATCCGGCACAGTAAACTTTGTGCTAATTACACATGCATGCATAATCGAGTGTGCAACCACACTCAATAACCTGTGTTACTCACTTTTCTACTTCTCTGATAACACACAATGACCAATGCTACTTGAAGAAGATAGGTTTATTTGGACCTGTGATGCCAAAGTAATAAGATCACATAACCATCATGGCAGGAAACACAGGAACAGGAAGGGATTATGACAGGAACAACTGAGAGCTCACACCATCAACTGCAAGGCAAGAAACAGCAAACAAACTTTTAACAGCACAAGTCTTTAAATTCTCAAAGCCCACCCCCACTGACATCCTTCTTCTAGAAATACCACAATTCAGGAAACTACACAATTAGTCCCACCAAGAGGACACTAAGCATTTAAACATCTGAGCCTCTGGGATACCATCGTATTACCCGAGTATAAAATAGGCATCCTGGAAGTGCCTATAATTCTAGTACTGAAAAAATTAGTTTAGGATGTACCAGGAATTGGATGGCCAGTTGTTCCAACCCAACTGGTGAACTTAGGTTCAGTAAGAAAGATTCTTAGAAGTAATGTACAAAGAGACAAAGATACTTGTATAGACTTTGACCCTCTACATACTGAAACATGGCTCTGTGTGCACTCATATCACAATGAAATGTTTGTTATTGTCACTTTTCTAGGATGAATAGAAAATTTAAAACATCTTCTAGAGTTGAGAATAAAATTCTTTACCTGATTTCCTCTGTTGTTTTGACTTTCTTTTGTTTCCTTTTTGTAGGTAATTATTTCAAATCTTCCATTTTGATAAACTCTAGAAATTCAGTTTTCCTACTTTTTATGGATTCTGACTTCTAAAATGTTTTGAGTATATTGACAAAAAATGAGCTAAGTTATATTTTCTTTGTCCCCTTTTCTTTTAAATAAAACTCTAAGAGAGGCAAATGTCAAGTTGGTAAATTAGGTACAGTGTGTAAAGTTGCTTTCTGCCAAGCCCAAGTTCATTCCCTAGATTTCACATGGTGTAAGGTCCTTCTCTGTCCTCCACAAATATGTTATTGCACATGTGAATACACACACACACACACATTTTAAAGCAATTTTTATCAATTAAAAATCATACTTGGTCCTTCTCTTGAGAACTACACATTTTGAAAATAATGTTTTGAATTATGTTAAAAACACTGGATTGTTAGCAATATCCTGAAGGGGTATCCCCTTGAGGACCAGCAAAGGAAGAAAAAGGCATCTTGGTATAATTCACATATGGTTCTGTTACTTCCCTAGAAGCTTTTCTAGGTTCATAGTAGCAACTGTTATGGTTTGAACTTACACAGTGGTTTTGACAGGGTGTTGTTGAAATATGAGCAGCCGGGGTTGCGTCCCCAGCACCCCAGCCGCCTGCTCAGCTAGCTTATGCCCGAAATAACAACACACAAACTGTATTCATTTAAATACTGCTTGGCCCATTCTATCTAGCCCCTTCTCGGCTAACTCTCGCACCTGGACTAGCCCATTTCTAATAATGTGTGTAAGCACCCCAAGGTGCGCTTACCGGGAAGATTCTAGCCTACGTCCATGCTGGGTCGGAGCTTCATCGCATGTGCCCCAGAGAGCAGAGCTGTTGAGTCTGTCTGAGGCGTCTTACCTCACTTCCTCTTCCTCCCAGCATGCTATTCTGTTTAATCCTCCCACCTATGTTTTAACCTATGAGGGCCAAGCAGTTCCTTTATTATTTAACCAATGAAATCAACAGATTGATATGACACTCCCACATCAGGGTGTCAACCATGGATAATTGGAAAATGTTGGAGGGAAGAATCTTTACCAAAAAATCGTAGGATGTGCATAGAGACTTAATCACATTATTCTAGCTGTCATGGTAAACTATCAATACAGCAGCCTTCATAAGAACTATGGCCCAGAATTTAATTACATCATCTTTTCATTAATGTAAACTTTTCTTAACTCCCTAATGAAAGAAAAATCTTTTCAGAAAATGGATCAAAAATTAATATTTCTAAAGTATACCATTTACCAAAAATTTAGATTGAAGAAATTAATAACATACAAAGAAAAGAAAAAAGGGAGAAATAGTAGATATTAGCATAGCCAAATAGGTTTTCTAGAGCTCTGATTTTCTGATATGCACAATAATATATTATCTATGAGTATATTAAATAAACACAATAAAATGTTATCTGTATTTTTTACATCAACTCTAAATGAAACAATGAATCAAATGTGTCTTTGCAATGTCAGAAAAATCATTATTATTCTTTATTTAATGAATCTTCCATGTAGGATATAAATATACTGATAACAAATTTTATGGATAAGATCACAAAATACCAAATGAGAAAAAGAAGACTTTATATTAAGAAAGGAAATAGTCATTACATTCTGCAGTGGAAATAAAGATGAACCTGAGAGATGTAATTATATGGAGAGTAAAATAAAGAATGACTAAATAAAACAGTAAAAGTATAAAGAAAACCTGAGGAAAAATGAAAGTATCTTAATGGCATTAGTAGGCCAGGCCATTTAATTTAGAGTGGATTAAATGCCTCTGGACAGTCAGGTTAGTATTTCCAGTTTGTTGTGTAAAATGAATAACCACTCTTTGTTCCCAGCCTGAGACAGAAATAATAATTAATGACATTTTATTTTATAGAAGGGAACACTGGACAGAAGGGATGCAACTAAGCTGTCCTAGCCTTCTTTAGGGAGTCAACAGAAAATTGGAGACAGTCAATCCACTTCTCTATTTCTCTAGTTTCTCTTATTACCCCTGTAACATTTATATATTCAGTGAAAACTTCTCCCCAGAGTAGCACAAAAAAAATGTATTTGGTAGTGGAAAATCCTTGTTATAATTCTTACATGAGCAATGAAAATTGAGCACAGGAATTTAGGACCCCCCAATCATTGTGATACTGAGTCTAGTGGATTAACCTAGCAGCTATAAGATGTCAAATTCAGAGGAAGTTAGATAAAATCACTTTCTGAGGAAAGGTTCAAATGTGGGCTGGGTCTCATTTCAAAGTGCACCAGAGAATCACAATGAAGATTAATAAGAACTGCAGCACAGCCGTAACTCAGTGACCTTAAAGCAGTGGAGAGAATGGTCCATTGAGAAAAACCCAAGCAACTTGTGTTTCTCTCAAGCTGAATGTGTCACATCGTAAACATTCTGTGAGTCCATTTTCCCATGAAAATAGGCTGCAGATGCAGAGCTGAACAATGGGAATGATTTCTGGTGATGAAAAGTTAGGGAAGCAGCAAGCATCCCTCATTGTAAGCTATTGTCTGCGCCAGTGGCCATCTGCTTCCTTACAGGACTCTGGCACTTGCTGAGATTTACCCATCAGCCAAGTCAGGAGACACTTAACTTTGTCGACACTCATAAAACTATGGAAGAAATACAGCAAATTTCTTGCAGCCTTGAATAATATTTTTTAAGTTAAAAGGAGTTACAGTTAGGAGCCTTGTTCTTTTGTATAGATTCAAATGCTCCACCTTAGTGTTTATGGGTTCCTGCTGGGTTAAAGCAATGGAATAACTCCATTGTAAGAAGCTCTAGGAATAGAAGCAACCATCACCGTACACAACATAGACACCTCATCCCTCACACCTATGGTTCTCTAGATAAATAGGGGGCTGATAGAAGCATTTGGAGAAGACAGTTAATGAGAAATAATTCTGGGACTTCAGAAGTTAAATTCTGAGATGGTATCGTACATGACATTATTAGTCTTATATAAGGAGGTAAAAAAAGATTAAAATTGATTCCAGAGACATGAAAAATCTTAAGAGATGCCTAACTTTGAGCGTAAAAATTTTCAGTTCTAATTTTTGAGGTTTAAGTTCAAATAAAATCTACAAAATCATTTTGTTGTGTATTTCACTGAGGCCTTCTAGATGATGGTGGCAGTTCCTTCTAGGTGTTACATAGAATTTTATTTGGGGAGAGATAAAGGCTCTATAAATGCAATCTTCCATCACCCCTAACTACATAATAAACTAATCTATGTGCACCTTAAATATAGTTTGAATTAATGTCAGGAATCTTATATAGAGAAAAAGTAATTGTGTAGATATTTCTTAATTCTTTAAACACTTGAACAATGCCATCATTCTATATTTAGCCAATATTGCCAGGCATTGTTATAGTTCATGGCTATTTTAGCATGACCTATCTATAAGGCCCTTTATTAGTTTCAGTCCAATAAATACAATTAAAACAATAGGCATCAATGTTCCGACCTGCTTCATTATGAATGCCACTTCATAAATCTTTAATTGATGAACGTTCAAGAATCTCTTTAACTGTGACAGTATACATTGAAGTCCTATGAAACTCTGTTTCAGTGTCCAGTTTTTCTAATCTCTTGAAATTATTTCCCCTAACATTTCTGTCCTTGTAATGTTTTATTGTATACATTTTTTGAAATTCAAACTTTATTTGTTGCAGTGTTATTCTGTAATATTTTATCTGCTTGAATGATGATTTGTGTTTAATATTCTGAACATTCATACATTCAGGCAAAATCCAACATGCATAATAAGGCAGGCAAATCTTAAAAAATTTAAAATCAGGGATATTACTTCAATTGATTCATAGACCACAAGATTTAGATAGTCAAAGTTTAAGTCATAGTTTGTACTTTCTTTAGTATGGTTATTCTATTTTTAACAACCTTCTTTACAAACTTATGCATGTTAAGCTGTTCAATTAGTAATTTAGGGTCTAAATATTCATTACTGTTATGTTCCTCACATCAATCCGAGAGCAGAAAAATAAAACCCTCTGTTTATCAATCTATTAGTAATTTGCTTTTCCACAACTGTGAACACTAGCAGTATTGAAAGCAAGATAATGCTCTCTGAGTGAGATCACATCATATTTAACTTTCAAAATAAAGAAAAAAAAACTACTGTAGAACTCTGGCTTCTTTGAGAAAAGTGACATAGATTAGTCTTGATATTGTGAATCTGGATGACAATGAGTTATAATGGGTCTCCATTATACTTTTCAAATTACTTACATTTTTCGAAGGCCTTTTGGCTCTCCAAATTGTCATGTTCCTGTGTACTGTACATGGGTAAAATCTGGTGTGATTAATACTCATTCTTATTTATTATAAAGAAGATTATATATAAAGCAATATATTAAATTGACTCTAATATTGTATTGTATATTGTAGTGCTGGTTATCACAGCACTTGCATAGAAGCTTTGAAATAGAAATACTCTACTCTACTTGGAAAATAGACCAGAAACACCATGTCTGTAATTTCTCAGTAAACAGTTAACACTTCACATTCTTGAACAATGTATTACTGTGTATGTCAATTTCAACTTCATTTAGTTGATAATTTAGGATATGAAATTCGATAGTTTTGCTGTTATTTATGTTTGATATCTCTTAAGAGTGCTTATGGTTGTAATCACATGCTAAAAGTTTTCAAAGATAAAATTTTGGCTTCCTGGCTTCCTGAAAATGACAATGCTTTGTTATCAATGTATTATGCTTACCATATTCAAAATAATGGCTTTTTGGGTTAAACTTTGCCTGAGAAACCATGACCCAGTTTGGGGTAGTTCCCATTGTTATGAGGTAATCTTTTTGTTATGATCGCATCTTTTTAAGACAAAATCACACTCTTATTAAAAATGAGAATAGAGAAATTCAGTAGAATTGACTCTGCCCAAGTAGCAATTTTGATTTTTTTTTTTTGTTGTTGTTGTTGTTGTTGTTGTTGTTTTTTGTTTTTCGAGACAGGGTTTCTCTGCAGCTTTGGAGCCTGTCCTGGAACTCTCTTTGTAGACCAGGCTGGCTCGAACTCACAGAGATCCGCCTGCCTCTGCCTCCCAAGTGCTGGGATTAAAGGCATGCGCCACCACCGCCCAATTTTGAAATCATTGCAAAGAACAATTCATATTCTTTGCTACTTCTGAACTCACTGTTGGTTAAATAAACTTAAATGTAACTTTGTAGACAACTAGAAAAAAATATATGCCACAGGACTGCTTTAGAAACCTCAGAGTAGAACGAGACTGTTCTGAATATCAGATGACCAAGATACATGGATTCCATGACCACTGTTATACATGAGACATTCTGCTAATGATATTACCATGATTATTAGTGAAAACATATTTTAGGCAGAGTTGATACTGTGCATATACATATATTCAACTTTTAATGCTTATAAAGAAAAATAGATTTCCTTATTGAAATAAAAATAGGAAGTATTACTTTATTTGGGATAAAATGAGGAAATATCTTTTCATTTCTTTTCTATCTATGTCATATTATCTATGTCATGATGGTTAAAATATCATGAACACTAAAATCACCATAAAAAGGTACTTCATTATACCAACTCAGTGCAGTTATTAGTCAATTCAAGTGAAATAAATTTTACACATGTTTTTAAAATACTAAAGTGAGACTAGAAAAGTTTACGTTGCTTGCTTAAAATTACATATCAAGGAAGGGCATGAATCAAATTTTAATTAAATGACTATATTCATATTAAGCTTCTTAGATAGCACATTCTACTGACGGCGTGTCATCTCTTGCCATAAAAGACTAGATGAAAACCTGGGGAAGTCTTTCTTCAAAAAACACTTTTTTTGTTAATTTATATATTTTCTTTTAAACCTCAGAATACCTGATTTTCTCAAAATTCTGTCATATCTATCTATTTTTCCCATGATTGTCCATTTTTCACCCTCTGTGCTATATTCCATATAGTTCATTTTAATTAGTTCTGAGGGATAGATACAATTTTAGATCATATAATATCTCCCATGAAATACTAATAAGATTTCAATAAAGTGCTACCTTACTCTGAAAGCAGTAATAATTTCTCAAACTTGTACTGATTTTGTGCTACACAAGGTAAACACACACTCTGTTTTCTAAATTGAGATTAAAAATAACAAATTCTTATAGGATCTTATTGTCAAAAATGTTCTAAGGATGACATTTTAAGTATTTAGCATAGTGTTCACTAATAATCTTTTCTTGACTAAACTTATTATTAATATTTTCAGAGAAAACTTTTTCTTTATGCAACTTAGAATTCACAGTTGCATATGCACAATTTCTAATGTGTGGTAATATATTTAAAAATACTTTTCTTTACAGGTACAGCAATTTCAGGCAAGAACACAAAGAACAAATTAAGTGTTATATAACTCAGCAATTGTAACAACCATTATTGATAGTGTTGCTTATCACTTATCACAAATAAACAATTGCTTATTTTCTCATGCTTCCTCAAATATGTAGAAACACTTGAGTATACATAGAGAGAAATTTTTGAAGGTATTTTTAGATAACTTTCAGTGCCATGTTTCATGATTTTTAACTGCTATAAAAATGTAATTATTTCTTTGTTTTAAAAGCTACAGAATATAGGCACTAAGTGCTTTAACTTCCTCATACGGTTGCTTTCAATTTGTTCCATAGACGGTAGAATATTGTGTTTTCATTTTCTTTTAACAATAGGAATTTTCATTTTTTTCTTGATTTCTCCTTCCAGCCAATTTTAGTTCAGCAAGTGTTACTGAACTGGCATAAACTCATGAATTTTCTATCTTTTGTGTTGTCAGGCAACATTAATCTTTGGTGCTCTGATAGAATTCAGGATGTGATTTCATTTTTCTGGTGTTTGTTGAGACTTACTTTGGATCCTAATATATGGTTATTTTAGAGAAATCCCACTGAGTATCCAAGCCCTCCTCTGTGTTGCTACTGACAATTGTTAGCTTCTGGGAGGAAAGACAGTTTAACTTTTGTCACATTGTCTGTTTTCTCTTGTATCACTCCAACTACATGTTTCTTTGGGATTTATTAAATTATGTGATGTATATTGTTTCTCTATATAATTTTCTAGGATTAGAAGTTCTTCATGTTTTATCATAGAATTTCTTTTTTAACTTGATTTTTTCTAGAGCTTTGAAATATCTTTATTTCTCCCTATTTGCTGAGGTCTTTTAGATTATTATTATGACATAGCTTTTTAAATCTTGGGAATTCTGACAAGATGTATACTAGCAGCAATTCCTATTTCACCAGTTAACAAAGAGTGGGTGCACAAAGATTTCAGAAATGTTTGTTTTGTTTTGTTTTGTTTTTTCTCTCTATCCCTAGTTGAAGCTGATGCCAACTGCTACCCAGGAGAAACCACAATTGTTTTTCAGGTATATCATCAGACCAACTTCTATTACATAGCACATATATTGTGGGATCCTGAGCAAAGGAAAATATGCATAGCCATGTGCAAACATTAATGAAAATCCCAAACTCTTAACAACAATGCATTGAGATGGGCCCATGTCATCCAAGGTGAGCCCTATGAGACTGCATTGGTCACACATGTGAAATCAGCACTACCTACCTTTTCTTGAAAGGAGAAATTTCCTTACACTTAAAGCCATTGTGTTTCTGGTCAGAATTTCATTAGATCACATGCAGGACCACAGTGTTTTAAAACACAAAGGGCAAAATGAAAGTAAGAAGTAATCATTAAAAAATAATGAGACTGTGTATGTGTTTTTTTTATTTTTCTTGAGATATACACCTAATTTTTACAATAAGATAAAGACAATTTTCTATTTTTACATAAGCACAGCTTTTTTTTATATCTAAAAGAATCATTAGTGTCAATTTTTACTCCTTTTTAAGGCACCTAAGTTGATCTCATTGCTATGAAAGCCACCTTCACTACTGGAATGGTACAAGGAAAAGACAATCTACATCTGGCTGGAGTAGTTCTGAGCCACAGTCTCCAGTCTTTTCTAGCCTTATCTTTCCATGACATCAAATTAATGTTTCCACAAATGACAACTATGTTTGTTTTCACATGAGATCATCATTCATTATAATCCTTCCTTGATGCCAGGAGATTGGTGGACAGTAGGTAGGGTACCAGTGGTCAGCATTAATGACTGAATTACAAAGCCACTTTCAATTTGACTCATTATTTTTTTGATAATGTAATTCTTACATCTGTGTATTGCGTGGGTAATTTTTATCTCTTTTACTGTAACATAGAAATATTGCATCATTAATTGGCAAGGCTTTTAAATTTTGATTTCTTGTCTTTTATTAAGATAGGAAGTCAGGACTTATAATAACTCCATAAAGCATGGATTATGCAGGTGAATATATAAGGTTGCTTTGTGTGTGTGTGTGTCTATACTGGTGTCTTTCTTTTATCTTGTTCAAGTATCTATATTATTTCCATTAATTACTTAGATTACTCACAAAACCATAAGACTATTAAAAACATTAAGTTATTTGAAAAATAGTGATAAAAATAGTGATTTCATGCTTATGTCCAATTGAAAGAACCATGCTACAAAACCATCTGCATCAAAATCTTTATTTTTTAAAAATGTATTTTGTACCTGCACAGCCTGTCTCTTTTCTATAACAGTAGCTATTAATCCAAGGCTATTTGGTACTATTTCCCACTAGCTTTCTAGCATAAAGTCTAAAATTTGTTCAAATTATACAGTTACTAAATTATAAGACTGAAAAATAGAAAGAATTCTTCCCAGTGACTCCCTGGTTTTAAATTTCATCTCTATAATGCAGCAGCTGTGTGACCTCCAGCAATTTTTACCTCCATTTCCTGATTTACACAATTCTGTGATAATCAGAATAATTATGGCATTTACTGAATGTAGGTGCAGCTAGCATTAAATGAGTCAAGACATTTAAAGTCTTTAAAACTAGGATTTGTTACAAGTCACAGTTTTAAGTGCTATTTATCAACATTTTCTTACTTCATAGTACACCATATAGTTGGGAGCTGTATTGAAAGTAAAGTCTAGGCAATTTTCAGAGTGATATTTTCTATACTTTGCACTCACATATGTGCCAGACACGATGCAAGTCAACATCTGTAGATATCATTTATGTACAGAAATATTCTTTCTCAATTTATAGCAAAAATATTCAACAATTACATTTATTTTGTTATGTGTAGCATTATTTAACAACCTTATCATTAATAATTGAATTAATTTCTTCCTCAATATTGTAACAAACATATAGAAAAAGCAATTTATTGCAGAGAGAGTCTTTTTTGCTCATTGGTTTGAGAGGGCAACTTCTATCAGTATAGTACTGCTTGCATTTTGTCACAAGTTCCATGTCAATGGGCCAGGATGAAGAACTTGTGCTTGAAGCAGGGTAGGATGTAATCTTCAGGTCTCTTCCCCTAAAAGGATCCACATCTTCCCAAACTGCACCAGCATCTGAGAAACAAATGTCCAAACATAGGAACCTGCTTATGATATTTAACATCAAACCCACCCCAGTACGAGTGATGGCTCACAAATGGTGGGAATACATTAAACAGCCTGCAGACAGGTATAAAGGATGGGAGTAGTTTTTCCAAGTGATACAGTTTGCCTAAACTTCTTCCAAACAGCTTAGCTTGTTTTTGCTTCTTCTAGATAACTGGTCTGGCTTCACTCTTCCCTGCAGCTTGGTGAGTTACAAAGGTGGGGTATGGTGGAATTCTAAGGGTAAGAAGTGGTCAGGGAATTGCCTTGAAAAGAAGGCTCAACAAGCTATTCTGAAAATTAATAATGAAATTATTTACTCAGAATGCTGATTAAAATTAGCTAATTAAAAAGAAAACCAAGTAAATAAAGAAGGATGCATCATGTGATGATGCAAGACACAGGAAGAAGTAAGCTTCACACTAGCAAAATAACATCTCTCCTAGACACTAACTGTGTTTCCAGGAGAAATCCGTTATCTGAACTCCTTTCTTGAGGACACACCACAAATAATCTGGAAATCTCACACTCAGGAGACCTTTAAAAAGATCGACTACTGATCATCATTCTTTAATTCAGAACCAGTTTCTATCATCGAATTCCTCTCATAGAAACAAGAAACACACCCAATACACACCTAAAGAGAGGGGACAGAGAGAGATCTATCGTGCTTCATTAGCATATTTTTTTACACAGGAATTTTTTTTTACAAAGATTAGAAAAGGTGAGAAAAAGACAAAGATGTCAGCAATGAGCCAGGAGAGGAATAAGAACTGGGGAGAGGCTGAGGTTATAAATAAGAGAAAGGACAGCCAGTGAAAACAAAGAGGTGTAGAACGCATTTTGTTTCCTGGAAGAAATTTTAATAAATCTCTATAAAATGTCATTTGACAGTTTTGTTTTCAACACATGTATTTCAATTTTTATTAATATTAATTGTACAAAGTCCTTTCATTTTATCATTCTTATACATGCATATAGGGAACTTTAACCATACTTACCACCTCCGCTACTCACCTCACTTCCTCTCTATCTTCTGACTAACAGTATCTCTAGCATTTGAATTTCATTTTTCTCTTTTTAACTCTGAATTCCACAGATCAGAACAAGTAAGTCACACTTGGCTTTGTGAATTTCATTGACTTTGTTTAAGGTGCTGGCCTTTGTGGTTAGCCATAGGTCTGTGAGGAAACTGCCTACAAAAATATGGTGGAGAACAAGGAATGACACCTGAGCTTTTTATTCTGTTTTCATAAGCACATGAGCAAATGTCACACCCAGAGACACCTTCACTGACACATGGAAGTTGTGCTGTGCATCTGTTTTTTCTGTTAAGTCTCACGTCAACCTTCCCTCTCTGAAAGCATTGCACTGGAAACTGTTGCTATCTGTTGCTATCTCACAATGACAATCAGTCCTCATCTGCACATGAATTGCATTATTGATGATAATTAGAATGAAAAGACACTTCCATCAACCTCATCTCAGATAAACTCACATTCCCTACTTGCTAAATATTATGAACGCAATGTTCATTACTTTGATAACAAAACAACATGAGCGAGTCAAATTTTTGTTAGTTTTTTTTTTTGTGCTTGCTTCATTTCTTCACCTTACAGTTTTTAGGACAAGTGATGCATTGCCAAATAAGGACTGTTAAGCTAGGACTCAGATGCATGCTCTCAGAAAAATCCCCTTCTAAAACAAAATACAAAAATCCTCCTTCGGACAGGTATAGGGTTGCAAAGCAGAGCTCACCTGGGTAGTTTTGAAATATATTACCATCTGGCAACACAAGTGATAATCTGTTGTCCCATCAAAATGTGCATATGTTTTATATGATGCATTTCTTTGTACATTAAGTTCCTGGTTTCAATAATACAAAGTTAAGACTCAGCCTTGTGTTAGATTGTATGGGTTTCTTGATACTTCAGGCTTTTTTGTTTTTGTTTTTCAGAGTGGATTATGTCTCCACACACACATTGCCTCTACTTTTCCCTTCTTTTCTCCCTTTCTTGCTTCTGTACAAATGCCTAGGCAGACACATTTTAATAAATGTTGGCTTATTAATGACATTTATTATTATCAGGTATTTAAACCTTAATAGAGTTAAAAACAAATGGTTTTTTCCTCCAAAGAAAATTCAGTCAAGCACTGGAAAATTTAAGTTTCCCATCAACTTCTCCTTACCAATATTCCTTCTTGGGCAACGAGCTGAATCCCAAAGATATAAGAGCATCTTTGCAATTGTCTGATGGATTGAAATTACCTTGATTTTAATATTTTCCCTATCCCTTTCAATGTTCTAACTCCTTTAATTGCTTGGTAATGGTCCCCCTCGCATACAATATGTCTAGCTCAGTAAATTTGCTAAAATATTTGTCATTTTGGATAGAGTTTTGAAAAATACCTCTTTCCGTCTCTGACAGAGCACTTGAAGGTGTTCTTTTCTCTCTGGGCTGGTTTTTCCTAAAGTCATTTGAAACAAGATTAACAGTATGACTTTTGAAACTCAGCTTTGGAAGTTTGTTGATATTGGACTTGATGGTCTGCTGCTCAGAGGCAGGATTTGTGTCAGGTACAGATCAGCCCTCCTACCTACACAATTAAGACATGGATTATGGTATTCTAAACAAATCTAGAGACGTAGGGGTCATCAAGCCCTATGGGTTTGAGAAGTGCATTTCATTGCCTGAATGGATTGTACCACATTTTCAGGAAGCACCTAAGCATAGAATTATGGAACTAAAGCATCCAAAGAAGTGCACAATCATAGCGTACAAAAATGTACAAAGGATTTCCCATTGCCTACACAGCTGCATATCTCACTGAGTTCATGCTGAACAAAAAGATCTAAAGAATATTGTATGAAAGAGAATACGAAATTCCACGGTTGCCTTTTAAATATCAACTTTGAGTCTACGGGAACTTATCTATTGCAGTGTAAATCCCCAGTTTTTTTCTCTAATGGTCTTTGGAAACATTTTATAATAAGAAACAGATTTGAGTAATCCACATTGTGCTCAAATTACTTTTCTCAGTGTCTTTTCTTGAGATGTTATTAAATATATAAAGTCTTATTTGATGTATTTGAAAAATGTTCATTTCCAAGCCACCCTGATTGTCAACTGTTGGTGACTGATATAGAATAACTCATTGTGGAAACAAAATTAGTATCTTAAGAATGCTAATGGAGGAATGCATAAATGGAATTCATGGATTTTTAGAGCCATTTAATTCCCTAAAGCTTATGTGAATTTAATTCATAATGTGTCTATTCTCAATGTTTTTCTATAGAACAAATGAATTAACTGAAAATTGGAAAATCCTGACCAATGGCCCACAAAGTATTATTTACTATATTCCCCTACATTAAGAAATTTTCTTTTTTTTAACATTCTTTTCCCTTCAAAGGACTGACATAAACTAGTCTGGTTCCAACCATTTCATGGCTTTTTATATAAGAGAAAAAATATGTTAACAGTACTGAGCTGGCAATAAAACTGAGTCTGCTCGAAACAGGAAACAACAAGATGAAATCTACAATATATGGGACCTTTTACCTTCTATCACCATCAAGGATAAGAGTCTTATGTCTCAAATTTTTATAGAAATGACAGAGGTGAGGCATCAGGTATTACCACACCTCCTATTCTGAAGAAAGATGATGGATCTTTTATGGTTGCATTAATAAAACATAGAAAAGTCAATTCAAAGGCTCTCAGTCTTCATCTGATGATGCCTCTACCCCTCAGCAAAATTAGAGTAGAAATCTGAAAATGTTCCCTTACGTGGTTACAAAAGGACACAGGCTAAACATTAGACCCAAGGGCTTATGTTCTTTTTCCCATTCTTTGATTAAAAGCTCTGGAACTTCTGAAATTCCTCAGCCACTTTTGTGTTAAAGATGTTTATGCATGGCATTATGGGTTATCCTACCATCTTATATAGATGCTCCCACATATTCAATTACTCTTGCTGCATCAATTGAAATTAAATATCTTCAACAATAGTGTCAACTTCATGTCCTTTAAAATCTTTCTCTGCTTAGAGACTGGATCTTTACTCAAATCAGTGCAAACCAGATTAAAAAAAAAGAAGCAAACCAAAATATTGATAAAAGCTTTTATGTTTCTGTTTTTAACTGAAATACAGAATGTAAAAAAAGGGATGGTACATTTTCTTTCGTTTTTCCTATTCTATCTTCCCATTTTAATGCAGTTATTACAATAAAATGAACAATGAAAAATATTAAGCACATGATAGTTTTATTTTTTTTTTAAATTAAATTGATTTATTTTACATCCCCACTCTCCTCCCATTCCCTACCCCTACCTCCTTGTCACCTCCCCTAATCCACTCCTCTCTGTTTCTGTTCAGAAAGGGGCAAGCCTCACATAGATATCAACATAGTATGGCAAATACAGCTGCTGAAAGACTTAGATTCTCCCTTGTATTAGGGTTGGGTAAAGCAACCCACTAGGAAGAATAGGTTCCCCAAACCAGCCAAAGTGTAAGCGACAGGCCCTGCTACCACTGTTAGGAGTCCCATAAGTAGTCCAAGCTACACAGCTATCACATACATGTAGAGGGCCTAGCTCAGTCTCTTCTATACTCTCTGGTTATTGGTCCAGACTCTGTATGTGTATATAAACCCAAGTTAGTTGTTTCTGTGGTGTGTGTGTGTGCATGTGTGATGTTCTTGACCATTCTGGTTTGTATAATTCTTCCTCTCTCTCCAGAAGATTTCCCTAAGTTCAGAATAATGTTTGCCTGTGGGTTTCTGTGTCTGTTTCAAACCGTTTCTGGGTAAAGCCTCTCTCATGACTATTGAGGTGGGCATCAGTTGATGAGAGTAGCAGAATACTGATTGGCATCATTTAAGTTGATTATATTTTGACATAAGTGTGTATGTGGGGAGAGTGTGTGTGTACATGGGGGTGATAAATCCCAAGAATCTAGATAAATATATAGATTTTAATTACTTTTCCTAGGAGGAACTGAATGAGCAATATATGCTATCTGCTAGCAATAGCAAAAGTTAACCAAAATAAAAGTTTGAAGATTCTCAAAACTCCTATGACATTATAGTTATAATTTATAAAAGGCTAACTTTTCTTTTTTATATTTTTATTTTATTTTTTTTATTGAAAAAAAAATTTCTGCCTCCTCCCAGGCTCCCATTTCCCTTCCCCTCCTCCCGCCCCTAACATCAAATTAAACGGAGAGAAACTCAAAGCCATCCCACTAAACTCAGGAACACAACAAGGCTATCCACTCTCGCCATATCTCTTCAATATAGTGCTTGAAGTTCTAGCAATAGCAATAAGACAACATAAGGGGATCAAGGGGATTCGAATTGGAAAAGAAGAAGTTAAACTTTCATCATTTGCAGATGATATGATAGTGTACATAAGCGACCCCCAAAACTCCACCAAAGAACTCCTACAGCTGATAAACACCTTTAGTAATGTGGCAGGATACAAGATCAACTCCAAAAATCAGTCGCCCTCTTATACACAAAGGATATGGAAGCAGAGAGGGAAATCAGAGAAACTTCACCTTTCACGATAGCCACAAACAGCATAAAATATCTTGGGGTAACTCTAACCAAGG
This sequence comes from Neodon shergylaensis, assembly GCA_025134845.1. Lineage (NCBI taxonomy): Eukaryota > Metazoa > Chordata > Mammalia > Rodentia > Cricetidae > Neodon > Neodon shergylaensis. The sequence goes on from JABTXL010007139.1 coordinate 33,188,253, forward strand.
AAGTAAAAGACCTATTTGACAAGAACTTTAAGGCATTGAAGAAAGAAATTGAAGAGAATTCCAGAAAATGGAAGGACGTCCCTTGCTCTTGGATTGGGAGGATCAACATAGTAAAAATGGCAATTCTACCAAAGGCAATTTATAGATTCAATGCAATCCCCATCAAGATCCCAGCAAAATTCTTCACAGATCTTGAAAGGACAATAATCAACTTTATATGGAAAAACAAAAAACCCAGGATAGCCAAAACAATCCTATACAATAAAGGATCTTCTGGAGGCATTACCATCCCTGACTTCAACTCTATTACAGAGCTACAGTAATGAAAACAGTGTGGTACTGGAATAAAAACAGAGAAGTCAATCAATGGAATCGCATAGAAGACCCAAATTTTAACCCACAAACCTATGATCACCTCATTTTCGATAAAGGAGATAAAAGTATACAATGGAGGAAAGAAAGCATCTTCAACAAATGGTGCTGGCACAACTGGATATCAACCTGTAGAAGAATGAAAATAGACCCATATCTATCACCTTGCACAAAACTCAAGTCCAAATGGATCAAGGACCTCAATATTAGTCCGAACACACTGAACCTGATAGAAGAGAAAGTGGGAAGCACCCTACAACAAATGGGCACAGGAGATCGCTTTCTATGTATAACCCCAGCAGCACAGACATTAAGGGCAGCATTGAATAAATGGGACCTACTAAAACTGAGAAGGTTCTGTAAAGCAAAGGACACTGTCACTAAGACAAAAAGGCAACCTACTGACTGGGAGAAGATCTTCACCAACCCTGTAACAGACAAAGGTCTGATCTCCAAAATTTATAGAGAACTCAAGAAACTAGACTTCAAAATGCTAATTAACCCAATTAAAAAATGGGGCACTGAACTGAACAGAGAATTCTCAACAGAAGAAGTTCAAATGGCCAAAAGACACTTAAGGTCATGCTCAACCTCCTTAGCGATTAGGGAGATGCAAATCAAAACAACTTTGAGATATCATCTTACACCTGTCAGAATGGCTAAAATCAAAAACACCAATGATAGCCTTTGCTGGAGAGGCTGTGGAGGAAGGGGTACCCTCATCCATTGCTGGTGGGAATGCAATCTTGTGCAACCACTTTGGAAATCAGTGTTTCGGTTTCTCAGGAAATTCGGGATCAACCTACCCCTGGACCCAGCAATACCACTCTTGGGAATATACCCAAGAGATGCCCTATCACATGACAAAAGCATTTGTTCAGCTATGTTCATAGCAGTATTATTTGTAATAGCCAGAACCTGGAAACAACCTAGATGCCCTTCAATGGAAGAATGGATGAAGAAAGTGTGGAATATATACACATTAGAGTACTACGCTGCGGTAAAAAACAATGACTTCTCGAATTTTGCATGCAAATGGATGGAAATAGAAAACACTATCCTGAGTGAGGTAACCCAGACCCAAAAAGATGAACATGGGATGTACTCACTCATAATTGGTTTCTAGCCATAAATAACGGTCACGGAGTATATAGTGGTGAACCCAAAGAAGCTAAATAAGAAGGTGAACCCAAGGAAAAACATATAATTATCCTCTTGGCTATGGGAAGTAGACAAAATTGCTGGGGAGAAAATTTGGGATCTTGGGGGTGGGGTGGGGTGGGAGTATCGGGGGATGGGGAGAGAAAAGTGAGAAGGGGGGGATGAGGGAAACTTGGGGAAACAGGATGATGGGGATAAAGGAAGGTTGGATAGGGGAGCACGGAAGCACAATTCTTAGTTAAGGGAGCCACCTTAGGGTTGGCAAGAGACTTGAACCTAGAGTGGCTCCCAGGAGCCCAAGGCAAGGTCCCCAGTTAGTTCCTTGGGCAGCTGAGGATAGGGAGCCTGAAATTACCCTATCCCATAGCAATGCTGACGAATATCTTGCATATCACCATAGAACCTTCATCTGGTGATGGATGGAGAGAGTCACAGAGACCCACACTGTAGCACTGGACTGAGCTCCCAAGTTCCCAATGAGGAGCGGAAGGAGGGAGAACATGAGCAAGGAAGTCAGGACCACGAGGGGTGCACCCAACCACTGAGACAGTGGGGCTGATCTATTGGGAGCTCACCAAGGCCAGCTGGACTGTGACGGAAGAAGCATGGGATAAAACCAGACTCTCTGAACATGGCGAACAATGGGGGCTGATGAGAAGCCAAGGACAATGGCCCGGAGTTTTGATCCTACTTCAAGTTCGGGCTTTGTGGGAGCCTAGCCACCTTGGATGTTCACCTTCCTAGACATGGACAGAGGAGGGAGGGCCTTGGACTTTCCACAGGTTAGGGAACCCTGACTGCTCTTTGGACTGGAGAGGGAGGGGTAGAGGAGTGGCGGGAGGGGGAGAAGGGTGGGACGAGGGGGAGGGAAATGGGAGGCTGGGAGGAGGCGGAAATTTTTAAAAAGAATAAAAAAAAAGAAACATTAAACAAAAATGTACTGGAAAAGAGTAGAAAAAATAAAATAAAAAAGAAATAGAGTAGTTGGGTCTGGGAAGGCAGAGGCAGATGGGTTTCTGTGAGTTCAAGGTCAGCTTAGTATATAGAGTGAGTTCCAGGACAACCAAAGATACAGAGTAACCCTGTCTCAGAAAACTAAAAATAAAAGTAAAGAAATAAAGTTTTTTAAAATATCCACATAAAAAAAAGAAAAAAATTTCTGCCTCCTCCCAGGCTCCCATTTCCCTTCCCCTCCTCCCGCCCCTCTCCCCCTCCCCCCACTCTTCTCCCCCTATCTCTCCAGTCAGAAGAGCAGTCAGGGTTCCCTGCCCTGTGGACAGTCCAAGGTCCTCCCCCCTCCATCCAGGTCTAGGAAGGTGAACATCCAAACTGTCTAGGCTCCCACAAAGCCAGAACATGAAGTAGGAACAAAATCCCATGCCGTTGTCCTTGGCTTCTCATCAGCCCTCATTGTCCGCCATGTTCAGAGAGTCCGGTTTTATCCCATACTTTTTCAGTCACAGTCCAGCTGGCCTTGGTGAGCTCCCAATAGATCAGCCCCACTGTCTCAGTGGGTGGGTGCACCTCTCATGGTCCTGACTTCCTTGCTCATGTTCTCCCTCCTTCTGCTCCTTATTAGAACTTGGGGAAACGGGATGATTGGGGATAAAACAAGGTTGGATAGAGGAGCAGGGAATCACATAACTTAATTAAGGGTACCACCTTAGGGTTGGTAAGAGACTTGAACCTAGACTGGCTCCCAGGTGCCCAGGGCAATCTCCCCAGTTAGTTCCTTGGGCAGCTGAGGATAGGGAACCTGAAATGACCCTGTCCTATAGCCATACTGATGAATATCTTGCATATCACCATAGAACCTTCATCTAGCGATGGATGGAGATAGAGACAGAGACCCACACTGGAGCAAGGCTAACTTTTCAAAGAACAATCACCGTATAATACCAACTAAAAACTCTTTTAGGAGAGAAAAAGGTCAGGATTCAACCTTAAGTTTTCAAAGCAAGCTGCTAGAGAGATGGGCTCAGTGGCTACGAGAACTTGCTGCACAGACATGTGGTAATCAATTTGCATCTAGTGCTTTCTCCTACAGCATGGGGTCACTTCTGACAATTTTAAAGCCCAGTGCTGATTGAATGATGAGGTGAAAACAAAAGTAGTGCAGATATTTTATTCCCAGCCTGCCTAGACAGCAAACATCAAACAACAAACATTGAGAATCTCTGTATCAAAAGAATAAGGTAGAAAGCAGTAGAGAAGGACATCAAACATTTCCTCTTACCTCCATATGTGTGCACATGGATGTTAATACCCACACATGCAGATTTACCCACCCACATGTACACACACACACACACACACACACACAATACACACACTGACTTCAAAACCAATGAGGACAGGGTTCATATTTGGCCACACCTCAACAAAATCATTTTCAGATGCTACATCAGATTATGTATGAAAATGAGAAAGATCTCTTGTTCAGCAAGAATCCTATGGGTTTTCTTTTAACCTATTCATCTCTGTGGAATAGTTTCCTAGAAATCACAGTACCTTTATTAATTTGGTGGTGAATGTGATTAGGTTTCAATTGCAAAAGACATAGTAATTTTCTTGTTATTTTTTATAAATGAGTAGAAACATAAAAAAGAAACATTATCCATTGTCTTGTGTACTGGATAAATTGCTGAAAAATGCTTAAATTCTTTATTCCCAATACATTTAACTGTTTTAAGAACAATATCCTCATTTAAAAATAAATATCACTAAGGTACCATTTTGACATTTTTTTCTTCTAGTAACTTCCTTTTCCCTCACTTTCTTTAAAAGTTGATCAGTATTTCCAAAACTCCAGTGAATCAAAGTGAACAACCAGTTTAAATTTCTTTTGTTCTCATTAACAGAGGAATCTCAAACCTTGTACTTATATTGTTCAAGAATAAGGTAAAATCAGTTTTTTATGTTCTTTATTTGTCTATCAGAAAGTAAAGGTGTCTTTTATTTTATTTGCAAAATATCTGTAAGCTTATATATGTGTATATATGTATGGCATAAATTTACATATATTATATTTTATGTGTGTTATTTAAAAACCAATGGATCTAAAAGGGTATGTTATCATCTTGCAATCTGTTTCCTAGGATTTTATATTAATGCATTCATTTTGCAGTATTGATCTGTCTACCACCAAAGTATGAAGGTCATATAGACAAGTACCTGCATTGCTACATAAATATATGGAAAGAAGCACAGTGGTAGACAACTAGTTTTTTATTCATACTTAATGAACACAAATTTTAAATCTGTGTCTGTATTCTTCGGGATATAGAAGTGACCTCCATTTCCTTATTCACTGATTCTGCAAATTATCTACCTTGATTACTTGAGTGGAAATTAAAGAACTAATGAATGCAAATAAATTTCCTTAACAGCATGTAAAAAAAATGTGATACCTATAATCATGGTGATTGTGTGAGTATTAATAATAATAGCAGTAGAAAAAGAAGGAGTGGGGGAAGGATAAAAATTTGAAAATATTTGCGACCTCTTTACAATAAAAAGCAATATTTCTCAGATGGCTTGGAAACACTATTTTCTGTTGTGCCTGAACACTTAGGTAGCAACTGGTGAGTCTTTTTACTCAGCACTCCAGCTGATATTGGACCTGAAGGACTACAGAAGTCGTGATCAGAGACCTCACAATGTGGAGATGTGAGCCCTGGGCTGTGACTAAAGCAACTTTCCGCATCTAGTGTGGGACAAGTAAAGTGAAACTTGGTATTTCCATTCCTGGGCAATGAAAATAGCATGCTTGTTTTCTGAGAACAGCTGTGGAATATTCGCAGCCACAAGGTACCTGGTGACTTTTAAAAGCAATTCCAGGTAATAGCTTCCATCTGGGCTGCGCTCTGATCCATGGCAAAAGCTAACACTGAGGTCACTGGGATGTAAGCCGAGTTACTAAGGAGGAAGTAGAGAGCTGAATCAAGAAGCGTGTGGCTTGGTTTGTTGTTCATTGGGCATAAAATAATGTATTCAAATAGAAGAAGAAAATACAAGATATACTTTTTTGAAAAGATAAAAGTAGGAAATCTATATATTAATAAATAAATATACTATTTCCTATTATCTCATTTTGAATAATAGTAGCTCAACATATACTGCAGCCAGGCATATGTATGTATGTGCATGTAGACGTTATATACATGTGTATATTTGTATATAATATATGTGTGTATGTATGTGAGTACAAGTGTATATATATATATATATATGCATATGGACACACAAATAGATGTGTGTGTTTCCGTGTGTGTAGTGTATGCATGTACATATATGCCTATATGTTTACATATGTGCATTTGTTCATATGTGTGTGAATGTTTGTGATTTCCTTTGTGTGTATTTTTGTATGTATTGTGTATGTGTATAGATGTTTGTGTGAATGTGTTTGCATGTCAACATGTGTGTATGTTTGACATGTGTGTATATATTTGCATGTGTGTATACATGTATACATGGATATGTGTGTGTTGCATGTGCATGTATATGTGTGTATTTATGTTTGCATGCATGTTTGTTACTTTTATATATGCACCCACACATTTTCATTCAGCTACTTCATATGTTCATCCTGAGGTTTACCTTCTGATAAATAACATCGTGTCAGTAATATTATCTACAGTTTGGTCAGGAAATCTGCACCTGATATTCTTAATTGCACAGGAAAATGTGAGACAGCAGGATTATGTGAGAATGAATAACATTCCACTTTAGAAAATAAAACTAAAAATACAATTACATTTTCAGGTTCTTCAACTGCTTTCATATCATACTGGTCTATTCCTCCAATACAACCTCACAGGGAATAGAAAAAAATCACAGAATGTGGGATTAGATCAGGGACACACTAGAAAAAGTAGGAAAGGAGAAAGAAGAAAGGGAAATGGAAGGGGAGAAGATGAAAGAGAGAAAGGAAAGATATAAAAGAGAGAGAAAGGAAAAAAGGAAGAAGAGAAGAAGCAGAAGGGAGGGAGGAAGAAAGAAGGAGAGAAAAGAAAGGAAACAAGCAGAAGGGACGGGAAATTAAAAAGAGGTACTAAGAAGAGATTTCATTCTGATAGGAAGTCTGATTAATTTCTTAAAAAATATTTTGATTAAGTAAAAATCTACTTAACACACATTTCCATATGATTTCACTAAGAATTAAACACGAAAATAGGCATAGAAAAGAAAAGAAGTAAGAATATTGAGACCAGTAAGAGACTTCTGAAAGTCTTTTTTAAAATATAATATATACAACTATTGGGGATTGTTGTCTTTGAAAACAAGCATTGTAATGGTCCCACTGTTCCAATGTGGGCAGAATTGACTCCTATGTATCCTAAGATGGATAACTTAAAGTTCAACTTAATTTTTCATTTTATTGTTTATTCCAAAGCAGTTAGCTAAGCTACCTAAGGCCATATGGATACACGAAGTATGCTTCTATTTTTGGCATTGATACTTTTTCAGACTAGCTTAGTTTTAGCTAATATCTTTGGCTAGTTCATAAGTGTTTCATTACTTAATAATTGCAAAATTAATAACAAGAAGGACATGAATGCCCACAAGTGGTCCAATGGGGGAAATTATGTAAATATTTTGTAATATCCATAAAATAGATTAATTAAAAAACTCAACAATCAATAGAGTTCTAGAATATTCAGATGTCAGAGTGTTTTATCCAGCAGATTACTATTCTTAGAAACATTATTAATTGCATGCACAATTTATCTAGATTTATCAGAACTCGGTGAATATCTCCAGAATAAAACTGGTAATTTTGTGAAGTAAAGGTCATCTACTGAGCTTCTGAACACAGTCTGATGACAGAGAAATCATGTCATCTGACTACACAACCAGTCTAATATTTGTCTGAAGCAAGAATTAACATGACGCCTGTTAGAAGACATCTTACAAGTTACTAACTCGAGGCTGGGGAGGTGACTCAGAAGTTAAGAATATTGACTGCTCTTCCTGAGGTCCTGAGTCCCTACACAGAAATGTCACAGGGCCTCACAACCATTTGTTATGAGATCTGATGCACTCCCTTGGCCAGCAGGTAAGGACGCAGACAGAACACTGTTTACATAATAGATATGCTTTCAAAAAATCTTTTAAAGTTTTTAACTCAATGATTTCAGTCATATTCATTTATGATGAGGGAACCATATACACATGAAAAGGATGATTGGTCTAAATTTTTATTAGAAATAAAAATATTTGAAATCCTATCGAATTCATTTTTATATTAGTTTTCAGCACCTACTTAGATCTATAACATACTATGATGACACAAACTATTTTGGTGGGATTATTTAAATGTAAATTTCACATGGGCAGGGTATGTGAAGATTGGAAGACAAGGTTATGATTAAACAAAACATACAAACAAAACAGATAAGCGTAGGGTTAAGAGAAAAGGATCCTTTGTAGCTAGGTAGGTGTGAACAATAATTCATCTAGAGGCAGATGCCTTAGATGTCACTTTGGTAACTGTGCACACAGCTTGTGAGGGGAGTTAGAGGAAAACTGATTTAAGTGACATGCCTCCCACACAGTGTTCTGAATAGAACTCCAGTTGTACAATTGATTGTGTCACTATTTGATCATAAACAATGTATGGCAGTGACTTAAACTATTAGCCTATAATTTTCTTCTATCCAGGAGCTGCTAATCCTTCTCGGTTATACTGGAGGTATGATTAATAAAGAAAGCTTCCAAAGTAATTTGAGCACTTGCTCAAGTCTCCAGGCGGTAGGCACATGCTTCCTCTTTCAGGTCTCATGGTTTGATGGAAACGAATTTGAAGCATAAGTACTGATTATATTTTAGTCGTATTACTTGTGGAACAGAAAATACCAAACTAGAGTCAGTGAAAGTAAAATGTGGAAATAATCAAGAGGTACAGGCTTATACAATTCAGAAATAATTGCATGTTTTTAATTACTTGTAGATAATAGTCGATTATTTTGCAGTTTTGTGAGCAACTAAAATTTTAAATGAAGACACATGATCCAAATTGTATCATGATAATATTTAATTCTGAAACATAATCCCTAGTCCCATGCATATTACATGTACATACACATAAATATTCATACATATATGCATAATAATCTATTTCCTGAGAGCTTATCAAACAATCCTCGTATTATTATTCTCTAGTCCTTCTCCCCTCTCCTTCTATGTTGAGTTTTTAACTTGACAGCTGGAGCACCCTCCCTGCCTATATGAAAGGACCATTGGTTGGATGGTGAAAGAGAGGAAAATAGCAAGATGCAGGTGATATGAAGTAGAGAACAAGAAACAGAGAGGGGGATCAGTATTTAAGTTTAATTTCAGTGCTCAGGATGAGTCACTTTCTCTCTAGAGGATATTTGACAATGCCTTCAATCATTTTCCCATCAAACCCAAAACTTGCTGTTACTATGTAATGAATAGGAGAGAGGGCTGTTTCATCTCCTGCAGTGTGTCTAACATTCCTGGTGACAATTAGGTAACATGAAGCATCAGCGGTGTTGAAGCTGAGTTGGAGCAAATGAATCCCTAGAAACCTAGGGATTCAGACACATGGAAACCTCTGCAAAGTGCTGTGTTTGCCTTTCAGTCTTGGCTGGATGACTCCATTTCACTTTATTAAGGCATTTACAAAATAAATATGTTGCTATTGTCAGTGAGCCAATTGAGGCCTAAGACAGTTACAAGAGATGGGAGTTGACTGTGGCAAACTGCTCAGGGATGTGACCAATTTCTGCCTGTCACATTATCATTAGATTTGAAAGTATAATGTTCCATTTGCATCTGTATGTGCCACTGAGAAATGGAGGCTGGCTCTAGTAGCAGAGACTCAGAAGGCCACCAGGGCATCCCTGGGTAGAAAAATGATGCATATATATGAAATGGTTCCTAGGGTTGAAAGGGCCCAAAAAGAAATGGTTGCCACATCGGCAGAATTTCTTTGTTTAACAATTATACAATGTTGTTCAAATGAAAGAAAAATATTTGGTGACCCATTTCTAGTTTTCCTTAAAAAATGTGGCAAGCTCCTATCATTCCTACACTATGCCTCTATTTATTTCATAAATGAACCTCTGACACACCAGGAATTAAAATCTGTGTAAAAATTCAAAATAGGCACTTTACATAATAACAATAGGGAAGACTTTTAGTGGTATTTTCAGACTGTTGATGGGCATATGCAATGGTGGATTTGTTACAAGGAAACATGGGTAACGGAATGGTAGAAGACACTGTTAAATTCCTGAAACACAAGCCTGAATGAAAGCAAACCCCTAAGACCTTCTAAGCGGGATGAGCAGTGGAGCACTGAGTCCATCCCTGATTTTGAACACCTGCTTCCAAAAGATTTCAGTAAGGAATCACAGGACATTATCAAAAAGCAATCAAAGAATTTTACACAAGAGGGGCTCTAACATTAGTTTTGAATGTCGATATTTATAAAAGTGAATTTGTCATTTGTAATGTCCTCTCACCATATAAATAGTTAGAGATAGGCATAAGTATAAATGACTTTGAAAGTCATGACTTGAAAGATATGTGATGTGCATTTCCACAGTACAGGCCGTGACAGTGTTACTCTCAAAAATTGTCTTCTACCGTGGTGTTAGTACTTGGAAAACAGTCATTTGTCTGATTTGTGAAAGAGGGAATTTATGGTTCCAGAGAGATAGCGTCCAAATGAAGCTAAGTGAGCATGGCAGCAGGTCACTGGAGCAGAACTTTGAGAGATTGCAACTTTCCCCCCAGCTGGAAACAGAGAGAGAGAACAGGAAATGGGTGAGGCTATCAACCCTGAAATCATGCCCCCAGTCAATTGCTTCCTTCTAGGAAGATTCTATATTTTAAAAGTTTCCCCAACCTCCTCAACCAACACCACCACGTTGGGAAGGGTTAATCAAATATATGAGGCCATGTGGGACATTTCTAAAACAAACACAATAACTTAAACAATTTGCAGATTCACATGGGATTTCCTGAAGAAGGGTCCAGGCAACTCACAAGGCTGAGTACAACATCATGGGAGGTTTCTTTTAGTAGTTGGTTTGTTTCTGTTTTGTTTTGTTTTGGTTTGGTTTTGGTTTTTCGAGACAGGGTTTCTCTGTGGTTTTGGAGCCTGTCCTGGAACTAGTTCTTGTAGACCAGGCTGGTCTAGAACTCACAGAGATCCGCCTGCCTCTGCCTCCCAAGTGCTGGGACTGGGATTAAAGTTTTAGTTTTTTTTTTTTTTTTGGTGTTCTTGGTTTCTTTTAGTAGTTGGGCAAGTTCATTGAGCAGAGTGTCATTTCTTTTGCAGGCACATCTCACTTTTCACCACCCTGTAGTCTTCCTTTTCTTGTCCCTCTTTATGGGGCCAACTTGAAAGGGTGGCATCACAGAAGTATGACTCTAATCCTGAGTTCTCAACCTGTGGGTCCTTTTTAGAGGAGTCTTGTAGGAGCATTTCGAATATCAACTGTTTGCATTACTATTCCTAACACTAGCAAAATTACAGCTGTAAAAAAGCAAAGAAAACAAATTCATAGCTGGGGTAACCACAAATGAGTAATTGTATTAAAGGGTCTCAGCATTGGAAAGGTTGAGAACCACTGCAATCAGTCTGCAGATTTTGTTGAGGACTAAAGTAGAATTGTTTCTGCATTTAGTTGCCCTTGCTTTTGTCAGGACAAGTGAAATGCTTAAGTAGATGCCCAAATGAGACACCTAGGGGTCACCCAGATCTACTCTTCTTTCTGTTCACTTCCCATATCCAATTAGTCACCAAAGTGAATTCTTCTAATTTATCTCCTGTCATTCCTTTCTTTGAGGGGAAATGGAGGAAGGGTCTTAGGTACTAAGGAATTCCTTATTACTGAACTACATATGGTAAAACAAGGACTCCTAGTCTCGACACTGTTGACAAGTGGGGACATATTTAATAGTTAGAAAATGTGATGTCCTTCTCACTGAAATTTGCAGGGAAGCATCATTAAACTCTCCTTATCAAAGGGGATAGCCTGCATGTACAAAGCCTCTCAAATGAGTAGATAGATTTGATTCATGATAAAAAATAGGTCTTTCTTAATTTTAAAATATTAAACAAAAAATAATTTTAGTATATATAAAGTATCAAAAACATCTTTGATACGTAATACAGAATTACTTAATTAAAGTAACACAAAGGTACAAAAAGGAATTGGAGGGTGAAAATTTATGTGTGTTGCTCATTATTATTAGTAAAAACTTTTGTGTGTTCCTAACACATTGCATGCTGGTAAAATTGTGTTCTTTCTATTTACAAATAAAATAATGCTAACTTATGCCTTATGGCACTTGTCAACTGAGTCTGCTTTCTTCTACAAAAATTCCACTGATGTTTTGTCAAGTTCTTTAAATGTGTTCAGACTAAAGGGAAAATAAATAAAAGGTATGTTATAACTATGTTCTCAATTCAAGATAGATAATTATATTGATAATTATATTTAAGTGCAGATAATTACACCAGTAAGGCAGGAGATCCATCCTTTCATCTACAGATTATTATTATATGACTTCTGGAAATTCTTATTACACATAATTTCACATTAAAGCTGATAATAATATTATGTTCTAGTATATGCACCATTCTATATTAGACCACATACATTATATCATGAGCTTTCAGTTTCAGCATTGCTGAAATTTGGGGTCTCATCATTCTTTCTATGTATCTGAGGATTCCTGCTTCTATAAGATGCAGAGATAAATCACTGGACATCATCCATCAACTGTCAGCAGCATATCTTCTTATGAGGAAAATCAATGTTTCCAGACATTTTCAAATATCCACTATGATACAAAAATATCCCAAGGTATAATGCACCAAATTACAATGCATGGGTCTCAATCTATGTAAAATAAATAGCTAAATAAATAAAACATTGTGGAAAGTAATGCCTGTGATAAAAACAAAGGCAAATAGTTTGACTATGTTCATGGAGTTAATATGGAAGTTCTTGTAATTATTTTTAACATATCACAATATGGTACTGTATATATAGTAGCATATATACACTTAAAAATATAAGATAAGTATTCAATTGGCAAATGTATGGTAAATTAGGAATTAATCATGCCTTAGGGCAGGAAATTAGATTTCAACTGCTGAAGAATTCACCATAGGGGCATAAGTTTTTAAAATAATTTTTTGGACTCAACCACATGTTAATACCAGTATTCTCCCCATCTGTTTTCTCCTTGTCAATGATCCCCGTTAAATCATTTGTAATCTTACTCTTTCATTATTCTTTCAAAATCACTATGACAACCTTACCAATTTCAAACTAAAATCTGTATTTATTCCCCTTGCCTAATAACATTTAAGTAATTGATTAAGCAACATTTTGGACTTTTGTAAAACTAGAACCCAATATTTCATCTATTCTTTTGAGTCATTTTAACTTCTTTTATTTTACATTTTAAGTAAAATATAATTATATTACTTCTCCCTTCCACTTCATCACTTAATGCCCTTTGATACTGACTCTCTCTAGCTCTTTATATGTCCTCCTACTGTCAAATTAAAGGCCTTTCAAAAATGATTGGGGATGAGGTGTCAAATGAGTTCAATGCCCCATCACTCTCCACAATGTCATTTATGTGGGGCTGCAATCTATTTAAAATAATAATTTTTTCTTAAATGATGATTACATTATGTCCTCAATAGTATTTAATGCCATAAACAGTTGAGTACAATTTGTATTTGTTATTTTTAATAAATGCATCTATAAAATGTATTTGATTAATCATGGTTCCTTTTAACTAACAAAAGTCCATTATTAATAATCAGAAATCTTCAAAACAAGGATGAAATTTTCTAGAGAACTCAGTTGTAGATATCATCAAATTACTAACTATCATCAAATTCATTTCCCCGTATTTAGCAATGGATATATCTATATTATTTTGTTCTTGCTTGAACAGTTTACATAAAGCAGTGCTTCCCGTAAATTTTGATATCATAATGGTTAATGAAGTAATCTAGACATAGATCTTCTATTTGATTTAATAGTGGCAGTTTGCACATGTGTATTGTGTGGCCTACATATTGCTCTAAGAACTGAAAGAACAGAGGTGAAAAGGGAGGAAGGTGCATCCTCCTCCATGAGGAGATCCAGATATGTCTGAACTCCACAGTGAAGTTTAAAAGCATTTGCTTTTCATAAACTTGGTCTCAGAATACATACAATAACATCCTCCCATTGATTTACTGGCCTTAGAAACTGAAAGAACATTCTCTGTTAGGGAGTAATTATATGACTAAGGAAGCCTACCTGATCTGCCGCAAGTATAATTCTAAGTAAATGCTGGAAATATAGATGGGCATAAGCTTATGCCAGTGTAGACAGAGACTGATATCAGTTTGAAGTATTAGTATTTATTCTGGCATACTTATTTTCAAAATTTATTAATTATAGAACAGGAGAGAATTACTATAAAACATTCCTTTGTTACTAAGAATAAATATGAAATCAAACCAAGAATAATTATTGCATAGATCGAAACACCTGTGGAAGGAACATATATCTTGTACTCACTGGGCTGTCATCCATTCAAATATGCTCCTTTATTTGTAATCTGTGATGATCCTGTTACAGATACTATCTATGTCAGTTTATGTTCCAGCATTGTTGATGAATATATCTTAGGCTTCGAAGACTAGTACAGCATTTTTAGTTTACTTTCACTGGTGCTCCTTTTCCTCTATTAAATCTAGAAGGAGGTTCAGTTGGCTAATCATTTTTTAAAGAACCCAACCCGCAGCAGTCACTTTAGTAAAATCAGAGCATAATTAAGCAGAGAACTATCAGAACTCAATGTTTAATTACTAACTGAAATCCAGCTGCCTTGTCTTGGTAATACAAACCACCTCTACACTAGGATTCTGGGGGAGGGGGAGTCTTCTGGCACATTTCTGCTTGGATTTGACAGTCAATTGAAAAGTGATTTCCTGACTCTCTGCCCCAAATTTACTTAGTATCACACCCGTTCTGACACCTCCCTGAAAGGACAGCCTTGTTGCTCTTCTCAAGTATCCACAGAAAGTGACTTCTTACATAGATTGATGCTTATTGCCCCAAAGATGTTTGATCTTGAGGGTGCTTCATCTTGCAAGAGTCACCGCACAGTTGCTACACATCCAGTCACTCTCCATGGAGTGGGGAAAAGGGAAATAATGTGGACTAGCCACTCACTATGCTGGTGGTGATGGACTCTACTCAGTTATCAGAACTACTGTGTTCCTCCTGAATGGCTTGTCAATGCCAGGTAACAGATGTGGACACCCTTTCTCTGTCTCTCCACACTATTCTTTGTTTCTTTACTCCTTAATATCACTTCTCTCCTTGCCTTCTCTCCTTTTCTCTCTTGTCTCTATCTCTGTCTCTCTTTTTCTCCATCTCATTTATTGCCACTTTTATAAACACAAGCAGTTCAATCATTTTTTCATTCATATAAATTCATTGAGAACAATTTTAGGAAATATTTCAACTTACCTTTCATTCTTTCTTGTATCATTTGTTTGAAATCAAAAAACACCTGCTCATTTAGCTGTTGACCACAAAATTAAAGTACATACATACAAAATTGATTTCTTCATGATACGTATTTTTAGTCTTTATATCTTCTTATTACTATCAAAAAGTTACAAGAAAGAATTTGTGTTCACTTCTATTGGTAATTTTAGGTAGCACATTTCAAATATCAGTATCATGTCACATTAGGATACTGTAGAGGATGGATGGAGGATAAGATAAAGAAGAGGGAGGGATATAGAAGATAAAAGAAAGGAAAGAAGAATGCAGAAAAAGTGGGAAGAATGGATGTTATCCTAAAGTGAAAGGGGGGTTCTCAAATAAGAATACAACATTTAGAAACATATCTGAGAAAAAGCAATGCTGATTGATATCTTTTACCTTGGCTTTATAGAAAATAGACTATCTACCAAACTGGTGATGCGTGTGTGTACAGTATATATAGCTGTCCCAGAAAGCAATGAATTAGCTATTTTTTTGTTGTCTCAATAACCTGAAGAGATACAATATAAAGGACTGAAGAGTTTATCTTGGCCCACATTTTGATACATATGGCATTGATCACATTTTCTCTGTAGTCAGTTAAAAGGGAAAAAGCTAATAAGTGGAGCCACATGAAAAAAAAATCAGACCTGATAACAACGATCTGTTTCCCACCAGTGAAGTTCCACTGTATTAAGGATTAACAGCTTTCTTAAACAATAGCTCTCTCTGGGAACAACGTATAGAAACACTTAAGCCAATGGAGGACACTTCATATTCTAACTATAACACATTATATTATCATCCTAAATTTACATAAAGAAAATATTATACTAGAGGAGAAAAACCACACACCCAAATTTGCACATATGAAGATTATCTCTGAATGTATGTACACTAACATTTGTGTGAAGAGATGTATTTAATTATACAAGCATGTACATGTGTATGTGTGCATGCATGTATAAAACTGAGGTCAACTTCTGGTTTCTGCCTTAAATATTCTCAACCTTATTTATTTTATGTGTGTGATTATGTGTGTGTTTTTCTGGTGTATATGAATTTTCTTCTATTCCTGTGACATATGCATGTGTTACAAAAGTACATGCTTGAGGAGAACACAGGTTGAAGCTAGGTATCTTGCTACAGCTTTCATTTCCTGCATTACTTTTTGAAACAGTATTTCACAATAAATGTGTAGCTTGCTGGTTCACTAAGGCATGCAGGGCAGCAAACTCTAACATTTTTGTCTCCAAACTTGAATTACAGTCATATATTGTTGTGACTGACTTTTACATGAGTACTAGGGATTCAAACTCAGGTATACTTGTAAAACAGCTTGTCTGCAAATTCTTTTTGGCCATACAAATGCACCCAATCTTTCAACTCTATTTCACTAATTTTGAGTATTTTATACAGAGTTTGAATGTTAAAGTTTGAGTTGGATATTAAACCAAGCTAAATTTCCCCACACTCTTCAAATACAAAATCGGATTGATTCCTTCTTTTAAATGTATAGAAAGTTGAAAATGCTTAGGCTTTTATGCCTTTGCTCACAGCATCACAGATGGAGTCAGGAGAAACTCATAGTTCCCAGCAAGCAAACCCCACTGCTGCAGAATAATCAACTACACTGAAAATCATATAGACCTTTGTAAGCAGGCTACAGGCATGGCAGTTAGAAAGGCAAGTCCAAGTTATGTTCAAAATCTATTTTAAAAAGCATTTTAATATTTCCTGTATGCTAAAAGTATATATAAACTGATTTTTGAAGAACAAAATGTTTTATCATATATAGAATCTTTTCCTCTAAAAGCAATTCACCCTCTCTACTTTCATTATTTAAATAAAAGCTCACCTTTAAATATTCTCAGCTATTTCCTGTGTGGCCAAATTCCTTCCTCCAATATGTTATAAAGGTTTAAAAAACTCACTCACTAAATTTGATTCTTCTGTCTACACAACCACGAAGTGAAAGGTGATAATGCTGGTGTCGGTTTAAATAAAATGTCTCTGAAATAAAATTAGACATAAAAGGTTCTTTTTATTCCCTATATTCCCACCTAAACTGATAGTGCTCTTTTCAAAAATTGCCGTTCTGAATTTCATGTTCTTTTGAAAAACCCACTAAATCTATTTAGTACTTTTCATACATGTGTAGCTATCTACTGGAGCATGAGAAACCTACAGGTGGCCACTATTTCAAAAATAATAATGAGTTTTCCCTCCTTCAATAATTATTCACCATCAACAGCTTCCCATCAAGTCGTGAGTACTGGATATAATCTGCATATATACTGGATATATACCTGTGCTAGAATTTTTTTCAGGATTGGGTCATATATGGATCTTTTCACATAACCATGACTATTGTACATTTGTGTGTAATAACCCACAACTGTGGCCAGCAGACAGCATTTCATAGTGCTTTTCCCAACCTTTCAGCTCATACACTCATTCTGCTTCTTCTTCTGGGATATGCTCTAACCTTTAGTAGTGAGAGCGGTGGTTCATAAAGATTACCTATTTAGGTTATTTTAGGGGTTTTAGGATAAGTTATGTATCTATTCACTGCTGTTTACTGCAAAAATAACTCCTCTGA
This sequence comes from Neodon shergylaensis, assembly GCA_025134845.1. NCBI lineage: Eukaryota > Metazoa > Chordata > Mammalia > Rodentia > Cricetidae > Neodon > Neodon shergylaensis. The sequence continues at coordinate 33,205,941 of JABTXL010007139.1, forward strand.
CTAAGCTCAGAGCAGTCAGGTCTACAGGTATAAAGCAAACATAAATGTTTCCCAGGCGAATTGCCAACATGACCATTTAACAAAATTCAAATGTTAGGTTCTATCATAGTGCCTATGACCTCTCCAACCATGGACTTTTGACCTAGCTCACATTCATAGGAATGTAATCCCCTCTTATATAGAAGCTCTAAAATCCAATCAGAAAATGCATAGCTACACTATGGCAGTCATGCCACTCATGTACCAGTACCCCCATATTACCTGATAGACTGGTATTATAGCATAAAACATTCAGTTTTAGGAAAGACATTGAGTTTTTCCCATCAGCAACCTATACACTGTCCACCTTCTTACACTACAAAAGCATGCCACTCTGAATAAAGATTCATGGTCAATTTGACATTCCTTCCTTCCACGCTCTACAGCTGAAGTATATGGTGTCTTCAGCAATAAGTTTCTTACCTTGTTGCTATAATGGGTAACTAAAGGCAATGACAAAATCTTATGTTGTTTTAGGAACCTCTGTGACATTCCTGACAATAGCTCATAGGGATGGATCCCTTGCATGACTTTGAGATTTTCATTTAATAATCTATATCTTTGGGGAGCAAAGTTGTGCACCAATGCAGAGGAATACTATTATAATTCAAGTTTGAGTACATCTTTTTTTTTTTTTTTTTTTGGCTAACACTTCCACTACCCCCTGTAAGCTCTCATTTATTTACATCTGTCCTACTGAACATTTTGAATACTTGTTTCAGTTTCTTTCTCCCACATATGTTTTATTATTCCTGCTCTTGTTAATTTATAGTTTGGATTGTGAGAAAGTAGAATTCCACATAGCTTTCATTGCCCCTTCATTTAGGTTTTGATCTTTATTTCCTTACTTCCCACTACTGACATTTTTCTTTCTGCTTTGTACCTGGAAGTGTTCTGCTTTCTGGCTGCATTCGCGTACTTCATGACTATACTCACCTAAGATATACTTCCTTCCCCTTGTTTAGTATGTTCGCTCCCAAAATGCTTCCTTCTAATTCCCTGACTTCCACTTGTGCTACAAGTGACACACACAAGCAAAACTACTGAAGCTATAATCTACATGGGAACGAATAAAAATTACTATAATTCTTTTCTGTTCATTTCCATAGCTCATTTTTTAATCAGATTATTTATTTTCTCAGTGTTTACACTGCTTTAGGATGAATATATACTTAAGAATCTATGGGATGAATATATACTGAAAATGGTTTCCATTATGTGGGGAGTCTATTCAGTCACATCAAAATTTCCTGTATTATAAAGATGTCTTTTTGCTTTGTGAGGTCATATTGATCATTGTTGAACTTGTTTACACTGCTACTGAGGTCTTATTCTAGAAGTTCTTACCTTAACTTAGACATTGAAGTGAGTACTTTCAAAACTTTCTGCTGTCAGTTTGGGATATCAAACTTCATGTCAAGATTTTTAATTATCAATAGTTAAATATTTCTCATGAAGAGTTATTTTTGCATTTTCTGCATATTGAATCCAGTATTACTAGCACAAATTTGCTGCAGGAAGTTTTACAGCTTGTAACTACCCACGTACTGGGGTGTGGTCTCATATACTATTGAACCAGATGCAGAAGCACGTCCAAACCTTTCCTCTCCCCCTGGTTCCCACTTGACTAGTTTGGATTATTTTGGATCTCATCTCCGTCCGCCGTTTAGGTAGAGAATCCTGATTTTGTAAATTTTCCCCCTAACTAAATAACTGTCTATCTTTCAGTTCTGAGTCAGTCTGAGATTTCTTTTAAGTGCCCAATATCTCTGCCCATCACCTGGCACCCCACGTAGATTTAAACTTCACGCCTCTCGGGCAGATTGCCCGCTTAGTGTGTCCTCAGGCTTTGGTACATCATTTAGGGGTTGATTATAACTGTTATATGGTTGAGGGTTGGGGAAGGAATTTTATAAAAGATCGTTTTTTGGGAAAAAAAGGAGAAAAAATTGGATGATGGGATAATAGATTGCTATTTGTGAGTTATTATTTATTGACAATTACATTGGTATAGATTCTTGTATATTGATACAAAAGTAACTTATATTAAATATTGTATTCATGCATGCTTCTACCTCTGTTTAAATCATTTTTATGTATTGATAAATATTTATGATAATGCAGTGTACATTTCTACCTCTGATCAAGATACTTATATATTGTTTATGTATTAATATATATTTACCATATTGCAGTGTATATTTCAAGCAGAGAATCCTGGATTTGTAAGTTTTCCTCCTAAATAACTGTCGATCTCTCAGTTCTGAGCCAGTGTGAGATTTCTTTTAAGTGCCCAATATCTCTGCCCATCACAAATTGTTGAAGATATGGTCATTTTTCCAGTTTATATGTGTAGAATCTTTGTCAAAACTCAGGTAAATGATATTTCTTTGGTTATCTCTGAGTCCTCAACCTTATTGAGTCTGTTTTGTCTTGGTGTCATTCAATCCTGTTTTTATTACTATGGTTATGTAGTATGATTTGAAATTAAGTCCAATGGTACTTTCCAAAAATATCTTTTTCTTTGGTATTGCTTTGACAATTGTGTCTCCATGCAAAGTTTTGCCTTGTTTGTTTTCTATGTCTGATAAGAACAGCATTGGAGTGTTTTTTAATAAGGACTCACATTAAACCTGTAGATGGAGTTAGTACAATGTAATTTTTGTATCAATTCTTCTTATTCATGATCTTAACTTGTCTTTCTACCTTGTAATATCGTCTCTATCTTCAGAGTACACCATAAAACTGTTTTTTTTTTCTCCAAAATACATAGAAAAACTGTTGTAGGAGAAGTTAAGGAAATTTCTGTGATACCTTTTCAGTTCTTAGATTAGCTCATTCCCTCAGCAGCTAGTTATTGAGTAATCATGGAGTGGCATAATGGTTTGGAAATAACTGGAAAATTTTAAGCATAGATGGAGTAATGTTAAAAAGCTGACAAATTAAGTGGGTCTTAATTGCATTTGTCTTGAAGTACTTTCAGGCACAAAACTAAAATATCGTATATAAATATACATGCAATATTTTAACATTATTCAAAAGATTGTTCAAACAATGCATTTTAAAGCAGTGTTAATTGTGCACACACATATTCCCTGTAGAAAAATATTTCTTTATCAATCATATTTTGACATGGTTCTAATGAAAATCGAGTATTTTCTTTTTCAAAGTATTACTGGATTTATTGTGAATAGAAATAAATAATAGATAATTAATTACCATGTTATTGTTGATGATACTTTCAACTGTAGTCAATCCCAAGAACCTAGTACCTTGTGGATTAAGACTATGCCTATTTTTCATTCATTGGTAAAATGAGTAACAACGAAAACCTTGAAGACGACTAGAAATAAGATGATGTGTCTGTTTGTCAATCAAAGTAGTTTAAAATGAAACAGGCAATTACTGTTGGGCTTCCTTGAGTAAGTATTTCTGTCTATGTCAGGTTGTACTGGCCTTTGCTCAATTTTACTGTTTTGACAGTCCTTTGTTAGCATTATTGTGTCCTATGATACTTGACCAGTTCCTCTACCAGGAACTACACTTGTAATTATGACAAACCAAACTCTAGATTTTAATCAATAGGGTAATATTTTAAAAGAAAAAACATTATTGTAAATACTGAAAAGTGCATTTACAATTAATCACATTATATGTCAATAACAAATAATACAATTTTAATCAAGGTTTCCCTGCAAACCACACATATTACAAAGTAGATGAAGCTCTAATTATCTCAGCTTGACATCACAGTAATAGTAATAAATATTTATACTTAGTAATACTTGCAGGACAAAGAAATTCTGTAGTTCACAATCACTCTTCTGTGATGTGATACATAAAAAATATTTCATGTATAGAATTTGTTAGCAGTGAGCAAAAAACACATAATTCCTGCTTTTTTGTATACAAATCTGGAAGCTTATCCTATTATAATTCTTCATTAATGCATTCTTTATTTTCAACTAAATCCTTTAATTTCTGTTCGAGAACATTATTTCATTGTGTCAGAAGAGTAATTGTTACTTTTATATTATCTATTCTTGGTAGTGTAAGTTCTTCGTAAAAAAAAAGTCAACCTTTAAAATTTAGTATCCCTGTAACATTCTTCACATAAGATATTATAGCATCTGTGGAAAAGAATAAAACTTAAAAGGCTGTAGTAATTAACATTGGTTCAATAGGTGGCCTGGCATTTAGTCAGAAAAGCAACCTTAGACTAGTTTTGTATGTCTGTATCACACTTAACACATTTACAAGTGTATGGAAGAGGACTTTCTTGTTCTTATTCTGTATATGTAGTGTTCATAAGTGTTATGATAATGATTTTTTAATAAATAAAATGTCAACAGCTCATGGATGTGGGGGAGAGAGAAATGAGGTACTTATGTTGACTGGAGGAGCAATCTAAAACAAAGGATACAGTTGTTTCACAGAATTCTACCTGCCATAGTCTCAAATACTGAAAAAAAAAACTAACTTCTTGCATTATTTTGCTACCAGCACAGCATACTTACCAGCCAAAGTTAGGTGATTCATTAGAGACATACAGGTCATTTCACTGTTCAGAGTCTTATGGCAGATGGTGCCAGAGGTTTTGTAGATTTATTAAGTTAGGATTTAGGGTCTTCAATGTTTTTTTTTGTTGTTATTTTCTTGAGGCATAGGCAGAAGTATATGAAGAAGAGCACTATCCTTGGCTTAAGATGTAAAGATCTAGGCATGAAGATCCCTGATTGATGTGTATAAAAAAAACCATAGTCACCAAAGACTCTCCAAATATAACTATTCTTACACCAGATAAATCAATGCACCATGGCAAGCGGAAAAAAAAAACAACTTTCTCCTGTGAAATATGCCAGGTAAAGGCTTAGTGACTTAGTAATAACAGCTTGAATACACGCTTGGGCTTTAAACCAGGAATCAGAATCCTCAGAGTATCCTTCCAGTGGCTTCTCATGATGAGTGCGTGCTTCTCATCCTAACACTTGGCTACCTAGAAGCTTGTGTGAAACTTGCTTTCCAATCACCATAGAGAGGAAAGAGGGAGTATAATGAGAAAGGGGAGTGGAGGCAGCTTTTCAACTGCCTATGATGGAATGGCAGGCTTCTAAGTATTTTACAAATGATGCATTGTTTTAATTCTCATCAAATCCATTTTATTATCCGCACATTCCTTTTACAAATAGAGACGAAGTAGAGGCAAACATTAAAAAAGATAATATCTTGCCCAAGTTATCAAATGAGGAATGTCAACGCCATAATTTGAGGCCAAGAAAACAGAAATAACATAAATAGCATAGGGGCTATACATTTCTTTCTTAGTCAAGAATCCCTTTCTGTTTCCAAATCAACTTTGGGCAATCCTGTGAAGTTGCAATCTATCATGGGATTTTTAGAAATGTCCCTACCACATAAAAAGTTTAGATCTATATTTTTCTAACTTACCAAGAATTATTATTTCTGACAATCAAATATATAGTGACAACATCACTTACAGTACCTGAACTGTCAGAGAAGGAACCCTAACAGAAGATACGGTGCAGATTGCCATTCTGGAGAGATACTCCATCTGCTAACTTATCATAACTTTAACAAATTTTGATTGTCAAATTCACCAGTATGAATTCTTTAAGATAATTTCTCAGTACCCTTAGATATGGATTCATTTTTTTCCTGTGAAATTAATGCTCTCTTTTTTTAATAATTTTTTCAGGAAACTTTTGATTTTTGATGGTATTAATCATGTCAACTAGCTGTTCATTATTATTCTATAAAGACTGTATCATTCCTAAAAGTGCCATATTCTTTCTTAAAAAAAAAAAAAAGAATATGAAGAAGAAAACTGAGTCCCAATACCCAAAAAAATTGAACTATCACCATAACCATATGTCTCCTATAATACAATCCATAGTTTTACCAAAAAGTTACTAGAAGTTTCGATATTAATGTAGTCTGCCATATTGATTTAATAGTACAGATATTTGATAATTATCTGATAAACTGTTTTAGATGTAATAATCATTATGGTCCTGCAGATGTTGTTGTTCCAGAGTCGCGGTGGTGACAGGAATGGTCCTGAACCACTTTAGTTTCTGAGCTGCTTTAGTTTCCTGCCTTGGTATTGGTTAAATACTGAGAAATATGCTTTGCTTAACAAAGTAAAAGCGATTAAATCAATTCTATACACGGAACAAGAAACCCAGAACTCATGGGCAGGGAGCAGAAACAGGAAGGTGCACAAGTTGCCACGAGACAGGGAACGTCACCTGGGAACCATGCCAGGGAGTGCAGCAGGCATGCATGTGCTTGGGAAATTTCCCAGTTATTGCATGCAGGAAGCTCTGCTGTGGTGGGGATCTACAAAAACAAACAAACAAACAAAACAACAAGAACAAAAAAAAGTTAAAAGCAAGACAAGTGGTCAGGGATGAGAAAACTTTTGGGCCATGGACCACCTAGACCTTTAGCCTTCCACTTGGTGGGTGTGGAGTCTGAATCCACATGGACGCTAGATGATGAAAGATGCTTAAATGAAATCCCACACTAGCTCAGAAATGAGAAAAACAGATGGTTATTTATTTACAGGTAGACTCACAAATCAGAATCGTTGGCTGGAATGGAGAACAGAAACCAAATCCCGCAGCCAGAAAAGATGCCAGGTGCATGCAGTACATTGGCATAAATAGTATAAGAGGCCATGCCTCAGTGGGCGGGTAACTATTGGCTGTAGGACTTCCTACAGCAATGCATTTACTAATCCTTTAGGTATTGAAGTACTGAGCTCAGTGAATAAACAAGAGTGGTGTCATTAAATAAAATGTATTTTATTTTTATTTTTATGAGTATTCCCTCATTGCGTGCTCTGAAAATCTGTAAAACATGCTTCAGTTATGCCACACTACCAAAGAGTGATTTTTCTTCCTAGAGATTACACATCAGAACAAAGGGATCAATGCCTGAAAGGGTTTAGTAGTTTGTATTTTCATTCTTTCCACTATTACATTGTCCAAATATAATTTGAACTGTGATATAATTATGTGGAAGAATGCTCAACATTCTTTCTCATATGGCCAAGATAAACAAAGAAAAGGAAGCAATATTCAACTGTTACATATGAGCTGGGTGGTGGTGGTGCATGCCTTTAATCCCAGGACTTGGGAGACAGAGGCAGTTTGATCTCAGAGTTAGAGGCCAGCCTAGTTCACAAAGTGAGTTCTGTGACAGCCAGCACTGTTGCACAAAGAAACTGTATTAATAAACAAAATAAAGAACAAAACAATCAATTACTACATATGTATGTATAATATCACTAGGTGTCTGTATTTAGTTTTCATGTAGGCTTAAACAACACTATGTCCACACACTAGTGAAGCACACATTATCAGTTTGATAAATTGTCACAATTAAATGTGATTGCTTAATAAAAATTTAAAGATTTGTTGTTTCTTGTGTACAGAGTACATTAATGCTCACTTTCTGAATCATTGGGGTCATTTACACATCTCCTCTCTGGTGTGGTAGATCCTTCTGTCTATGTGTTGCTTTTATTGTTTAATGAATAAAGAACTGGCTTGGCCTATAGCATGGGAAGAGGCAGGGAGAGTCAAAGAGAAACTAAGGAGCCCCTGGAGACAGACTCTGGGAACTTTAGCTGCTAAGCCAGTGTCATGTGTCAATACACGGATTGATAAAATGGGTAAAATTAATATAAGAGATAGCCAATAAGAATCTGGAGCTGATAGGCCAAGCAATGATATAATGAATACAGTTTCTGTGTGATTATTTCTGGTCTAAACTAGCCCGGGTGGCCAGAAACCAATAAGCAGCCCCTCCTCCAAGAAGTCCCTCTTCTGGCCTTGGACTGAGCATGGTATAGATTTAATCCTCTTTGAAGTTTAGGTGTTGATTATGGAAAGCCTTGGAAATGAGAACAAATATGATCAACCAGCTCTGAAGGAAGCTTGAAGAAAAGGAACACCATTTGCACACTGCTGTCTCAATGTCATCATAATTGAGGAGCACCCAGATGATGGACATTTACATTTAAGGCTCAGTCTGGTTCAGTAAAAGTACTGTGCACAAAAGTCTTCTGTTGACCCAGTAAGATATATAGCTGAGGAATAAATATCATGTATTATGTTACACCACAGGGATACAAGGATGGCACAGTCATACCTGTCCTAAGATAACAGTCTCCAAGTTAACTGATCATAAATTTCTTTTATTGGTTAAAAGGATGACTTTTCAGATTTCCTGACCATCAAATTCTCTACTGCATGAAGTATAAAATTCACTTTTCTTGATGTACCTTAGTATACTCTTCATAAATTTAATTTAATCTATAATTATTACAAAATGAAAAGCTAGAAAATCCTGCAGTGGTGATTTGATAATCAAAGAATGCATAGCCCAATTTACAATAATTTTCTTTAATTTTCACATACTGACAAAGTTCACATTTGAAACTGAATTGAAAAGTGAATTGTTTTTTATTATAATTTTCTTTTAATTTAAAACTGTTGTAAATATAGTCAGTTTAAAATGGGGGTGTTTGTGAATTTCTACTTCCTTTTTTCATTATTTTATTTAAAGTGTGAAACAATTATCTTTTCTACCTAGATGGTTATATTTTCTTCATTCAAACCACTCTTACTCACTGGTTCTCAAGTTAAATATAATATACACAAGAAAATATTTTTTAACCCTCTGCTTTTTAAAATTTTATGATTTCCTAGCATTGGATGATTATTTTTGAAGGGTATATTCTAGGGGTGCTTAATTCACAACAACCACATTTCACTTCATCCAGTGTGGATATTTACTCATAACAGTGGGCTAAACCTAATCATGATAACTCTATAATAAGATTTGTGATTGAGTGCACTATTGACACCAGTATTATTCATTTTTCCTAGTATTTCTTTGGCTTTTCATCGCATGTTGTCTTTTTTATTTTTAATTACATAATTGTATAATTTCCCCATTTTCTTTCTAATTCATAACTTGCATATAAAATATTTTTAATTTTGTATTTCTATCTGCTTGTATGAATATTTCCATAGGCACTTAACTAAACTTATGTTGACTCTGTACTGATGTGCCAAGCTGGTAATTTTCACAATAATACTTCTACAAATCCATGAGAACAACCTTCGAATGTCTTGATTTTTCTTCAAAGATTTTGTATGGTTTTCTTCAACGTTTTATAGATTTCACTAATAGATGTCTTTCAATTTTTTATTAAGTTTATTTTCCTGGAATTGTATCAATGTATTTCTTATTAATATACAGAAATGTTATTGACTTTTGTGTGTTAATTTGTTTTCTATCATTTTATCGAAACAGTTGATGACTTCTACGTCTTATGGTTATATATTCTATGTACAATCTCATATAATATGCTAACAAAGTTATTTCAGCTTATTCTTTATTATTTGCATTCTACTTATCCTTCTCTTGTCTATATCTAGCTAGGACTTTGAACTTCATACTGAATATATGTGGTTCCAGCAAGCAGTCCTCCATCTTTCCTGATTTTAATGGGACAACTTAACAGTTTTCTTCATTTAAGATGACATTGAGTGTGAAATTGTTATACATAGTATCTGTTATGCTGAACTGTTTTATTTTCAGTCCTGTTCTCTCTAGAAATTTTTCATAAATTTGTTTTTAATTTCTCTAAATGCCTTTATAATATCCTCTGAGTTGTCTGTGTGACTTTTATCTTGCAGAATTTTCATATGTATGGACTTGCATGTTTTGAGTCAACCGTTCATCTCCAGGTTAAATTCAACTTAATAATTATAAATGCTATTTTCCATGTGTAATTATATTTAGTTCAACATAATTTATTGAGAACATTTATTATATTTTTAAGGATATTGCTCTATTTTTCCCATTCTTTTTTTATTGTTGCTGTAGTTGTTATGTTTTTAACTTGATTTCTTAGTAGAATAATACTGGATTTGTAGCAATAGTTAGAAAGTATATTTCTTTTTCAGAATAATTTGAGAATTATGGGCTACAATTTTTTAAAATGTCTAGTATAATTATTTTGTGAATCCTTATTGTTCTGGGTGTATTTATTCATGATAATTTTTAGTAATCATTCAGTCTTTCTGCTTGTTATTCAGGTTTCTAAATAACTTATCCCTTCTTGGTTTAACTTTGTGATTCAGACGTATCTAGAAATTCATTTATTAAATTTGGGCTCAAGGATCTCATCATAAAACCTGAGACTCTGCAGCTTGTTGGTGACAAAACAGGGGAGCATTTTCCAACATATAGGTAAAAACTGTGTGTTTCATTTGCTCAAGAATCTAGGCCGATGATAGACAAATGGTTTCTCACAAACTAAATGTTTCTGTAGAGTAAAAGAAGCAGTGAATAGAGTATAGAAGAAATATAAAAGTTAGAAAAAATATCACCAGCTACATATTGGATCAAATTCAAAACCTAGAATAGAAATAGAATTCAGAACACCAAGATTCCAAATAAACAAACACAATAAAATTGGACTATATATTGGAACAAAGGGTCCTCAAAGGGATAGACCTGAGAAAACACTGCACTGACTAAAGTAACCAAATCCAGAAAGAAAAATGCTGCATGTTCACTTTTTTTTTTTATTGAGAAAAGGAAAAAAAAAGTTTCCGCCTCCTCCCAGCCTCCCATTTCCCTCCCCCTCCTCCCACCCTTCTCCCCCTCCCCCCACTCCTCTCCCCCTCCCTCTCCAGTCCAAATAGCAGACAGGGTTCCCTGCCCTTTGGAAAGTCCATGGTCCTCCCCCCTCCGTCCATGTCTAGGAAGGTGAACATCCAAACTGGCTAGGCTCCCACAAAGCCAGAACTTGAAGTAGGATCAAAACCCAGGGCCATTGTCCTTGGCTTCTCATCAGCCCTCATTGTTCACCATGTTCAGAGAGTCCTGTTTTATCCCATGCTTTTTCAGTCACAGTCCAGCTGGCCTTGGTGAGCTCCCAATAGATCAGCCCCACTGTCTCGGTGGATGGGTGCACCCCTCGTGGTCCTGACATCCTTGCTCATGTTCTCCCTCCTTCTGCTCCTCATTAGGACCTTGGGAGCTCAGTCCAGTGCTCCAGTGTGGGTCTCTGTCTCTATCTCCATCCATCACCAGATGAAGGTTCTATGGTGATATGCAAGATATTCGTCAGTATTGCTATAGGATAAGGTCATTTCAAATTCCCTATCCTCATCTGCCCAAGGAACTAACTGGGGACATCGCCTTGGGCTCCTGGGAGCCACTCTAGGTTCAAGTCTCTTGCCAACCCTAAGGTGGCTCCCTTAACAAAGAATTTTGCTTCCGTGCTTCCCTATCCAACCTTCCTTTATCCCAATCATCCTGTTTCCCCAAGTTCCCCCCATCCTCCCCTTCTCACTTTTCTCTCCCCATCCCCGCTTACGCCCATCCCACCCCACCCCCAAGATCCCAATTTTCTACCCGGCAATTTTGTCTACTTCCCATAGCCAAGAGGATAATTATATATAGGTGAATCCCAGATGCAAATTTGCTGATCACAAATTTCTTGACCAGAAAGCCAATATTGGATCATCACCATATGGTGTGTGGGGGTTGAAGAACAATGTGTGTGAAATGAAATGTAAAGAGTGTGTTTATAGAGAAGGTAAGATTTAGACATGGAAATGAGTTTCAAAAGTGTAGAGTACATGGAAAGAAAAGGAAGGGTTAATCAAACGAAAGGTGTCTCAAAGTCATGTAAAGACCTCTCATCTTATAATCAAGTTTAATATATATATCAATATATTTAAGGAATGAATCCAAGGATTACTAGATGCAGCTCCCTCTAGGAATCGTGGGTTATTTGTACAAATGTCCAGTTCCTAGTATGAGATACTTCTTCTGGGAAGTCAGCTTCTGAGGTCTACCTCAAGGAAACCATGAAAAAATGAACAGTACAGGCTCTCGCCATTCTTCTTGTTTGACACTAGTAGATAATGTGTTTGCTGAAGACAAAACACATCCTGACTGAAATGTACTGAGAAACAAAACAAGAACTTAGATGGAAGTGTACAGATTGCATCCTGTTTTTCACAGTATCCGAACATACAGTATGGGTCCCTGGACAAAGTACCAATAACATTATCTCACACTAAACTCTGTGAACTCAAACCCCTTACCTGGAATGTCAGAAAAAATTTGCTAAATCTAGAATAATGGTATGCCATGAAGTAATAATATTTTCTGATTCTACCAGAGATCTGATCCATAATAAGTAATCCCCTTTGGTACCATAGACTGTGGTCAAAAATAGTGTCTAGCGAAAAAAAATCCACACTACTTCCCTTTCACTAAATTGATATAGGATCAAACTACCTTTATTTTATTTAAGATTATTTCAACTGACAAATACTACCCTCAGTCTTAATCAGAGAAGCTTCTCTTTGAAAGGTTGTGAGTGCAGTAACATGTGACTGCTCAATGTGCTTACAATTAAGAGGAGTTCACAGGAAAAAAAAAAACAGGAATATTTTATTCTACTTCCTATGATACTCAAGGAACTTTGTAAAGAACAAGCAGAAACAATGTTGTGTCCTAAATGATAAGAAGAAGGATCATGAAATTCCATCTTTTGGGAATTACACAGCCAGACCAGTTATGATCTCAGTACAATGATACTTAGCTTTACTGAGCTTGTAGAAGAATCAGCCTCTCAGAATGAGATGGAACTTGAGAGGCCCTGTCGAACCCTTACTGAACTTATAAATTCTGGGAAGTCTAAAGCCACTTCCATACATTATGCAACCACCACAGAGCACATCAGGCTGCTTTGAAGAACATCAAGCTGAGGCCTCCAGGGATGGCCTTAGTGAAACTTACTGGGTTAAAAAAAAATGCATAAATATGGAAAACAAACGTGCAGAACAGAAAAGGCTTGATAAGAATGAGAAAAAGACAAAAGAGTTTGGGGTGACAGTAATCAGTATCCATTGTATACTTGTATGAAAATTTCAAAGCATAATTTTAACTTTTAAAGTAATTGATTTTATGAAAAACATAATACACGTTTAATAACTAAGTACATAATTTTTCTCTTGGAATAAAATTGAAAGAGAAAAGAATGATATACAATAGTGGCTTAATTTTGTTATTTTGTTTAATATTAGAAAATATTGCATGTGTATCAGTGGGATCTGGTGTGGTTAAAGGGATCTACAGCAGTGAATTCAACTTAATGGTACAATAAGAATAGAATCCTAAGAGGAAAGCTTACCACGTAGAATTGTGGGGACTACGCTTCTATATGCCTTTTGATACTCAAAGAAGCTGGCACATCTCCTGCACAGGGGAGCTGATCAATAGATATATGCCAAATGAATAGATATGATTATTTTTACAGACAAGATCTGAGGCATGAGAACTAGACTAGTGTTCTCACTGTGAAAACGCACTCAAAGGGAGGGCATTTGGAGCAGAATAAATGATGTGCATTAGAAAAAGCATACAAGCTTCGGTTCATGTTGCCAGGTGGAATCTTGGGTTAAAGCAGTCTGATAAATAAATCAGTTTTATTACAAACTTGAAGGCACAAAAGAACAGAACCATGGTGACATTTGTCTGAAGGGAAGGTAACATCCTTGCACTTTAGATGAGTAATTAAGGAGCAAACAGAAAGTAATAAAGGCACGCAATCCCAACATTAACTAGTGACTAGTTTTTTCAGTGGACATCAGAGTGAACATACACAACCTCAGGATCACTGCGCAGGTCTTTGTCTAGCTCTCTGCCAAATGGTGTTTGCAAATTTCTTTACAAGATGAGCAAGATAGCAGGGAAATACATGATCTAAAACTAGACTTTGTGGGAAAGAATCCTGCTGGATACAATGAAGAAAACTGATGATCAAATTTCTATCAATTTACTTATCTTATTGATATAGCTATTATTAAATTTTTCCTAAATAATATGTACATTTTGCCATTAATTATACATATTTCAGTGATAAATATTTAACTCTGAAGGTAAAGAATAATTAACCTGCCTGGCAGTAGTGGCACAAACCTTCAGTCCCAGCACCTGGGATGGGGCAGACTGATCTTGAGAGTTCGAGGCCAACCCAGTCTACAGAGTGAGTTCCAAAATAGCTAAGATTACTAAGTGGGGAAACTATGTCCAAAAAGCAAAAAACAAAAGCCAAATAAAAACAACAACAATTAACCCATAATCCATAAATATAAAAGAGTAATATCACCAAAAGAGCACTAGAAATTACCTGATATATTCAAATTTTTAATAAGAGCATACATATACAAAACAGTTAAATTTTTTTTATCAAATAAAACAACTATTCTTCATTTTTGCATGTTTGGACCAGTAGGTTATGAACAAGAATTTTCTGGCTGTAATCAACAAAGAGATTCAGACAGAGAAGAAAGCAGGTTCTCAAGGGGAGCCCGGAAACAACTCACTTAAGCCCGTGTAAATCACCAGATCCTCAGTTCCCACACAGCGTGAGTTTTTTTTTTTTTTTTTTTTGTTTTTGTTTTCTGTTGTATATATTTTTTGTTTTGGTTTGGTTTTTTTTGGTTATTTATTTATTAAAGATTTCTGTCTCTTCCCCACCACCACCTCCCATTTCCCTCCCCCTCCCCCAGTCAAGTCCCCCTCCCTCCTCAGCCCAAAGAGCTATCAGGGTTCCCTTCCCTGTGGGAAGTCCAAGGACCACCCACCTCCATCTAGGTCTAGTAAGGTGCCTTCTGATAGCAGGGATTACAGGCGTGTGCCACTACTGTGTGACCAAGTAATCTTTTTTACAGCCCAAGTGATTTATTGTTGTTTTACTTTGTTTTCTGAATTGGCAGATCAGGGGAGCAGCACCAGGCAAGAGCGTAGAGGCTCAATGAATTAAATAAAGTATAATAAATAAGACTGGTCACAGATACAAAAAAAATCAGTGTCCACCTGTGTCTTATCAGATCACCATGGATTAAAGTTAGAAGGGAACAACAATGCTACCCCCAGAAAGCCGACAAACTCATTGGAAACTGAACAGGCAACTACTGAACCACACCTGGGTCAAGGAAGAAATTAAGAAAGAAATTAAAGTCTTCCTTGAATTAAATCAAAATAAAGAGACAACATACTCAAACCTATGGGACACGATGAAAGCAGTGCTAAGAGGAAAGTTCATAGCACTAAGTGCCCACTTAAAGAAAACGGAGAAAGCATACATCGGGGACTTAACAGCACACCTGAAAGCTTTAGAAAAAAAAAAAAGAAGCAGACGTGCCCGGGAGGAGCAGAAGACTGGAAATAATCAAACTGAGGGCTGAAATCAACAAAATAGAAACACAGAAAACAGTCCAAAGAAGCAATGAAACAAAAAGTTGGTTCTTGGAGAAAATCACCAAGATCAACAAACCCCTATCGAAACTAATTAAACAACAGAGAGAGAACACGCAAATAAATAAGATCAGAAATGAAAAGGGAGACATAACCACAGACACAGAGTAAATTCAAAGAATCATTAGATCTTACTACAAAAGCCTGTATGCCACAAAACTAGAAAATACAAAAGAAATGAACATTTTTTAGATAAGTACCAAAGCTAAACCAAGACCAGGTGAACGATCTAAATAGACCTGTTAGTCGCGAAGAACTAGAAACTGTTATCAAAAATCTCCCTTCCAAAAAAAGCCCAGGACCAAGTGGTTTCATTGCAGAATTCTACCAGAACTTCCAAGAAGAGCTAATACCTATACTCCTTAATGTATTTCACAATATAGAAACAGAAGAGTCATTGCCAAATTCCTTTTATGAAGCTACAGTTACCCTGATACTAAAACCACACAAAGACCCAACCAAGAAAGAGAATTACAGGCCTATCTCACTCATGAATATTGAAACAAAAATTCTCAATAAAATACTGGCAAACCGAATCCAAGAACACATTAGAAAAATTATCCATTATGATCAAGTAGGCTTTATCCCAGAGATGCAGGGCTGGTTCAACATACGCAAATCTATCAATGTAATCCACCATATAAATAAACTGAAAGAAAAAAACCATTTGATCATTTCATTAGATGCTGAAAAAGCATTCGACAAAATTCAACACCCCTTTATGATAAAGGTCTCGGAGAGACTAGGGATACAAGGGTCATACCTAAATATAATAAAAGCTATTTACAGCAAGCCGACAGCTAACAATAAATTAAATGGAGAAAAACTCAAAGCCAACCCACTAAAATCAGGAACACGACAAGGCTGTCCACTCTCTCCATACCTCTTCAATATAGTGCTTGAAGTTCTAGCAATAGCAATAAGACAACATAAGGGGATCAAGGGGATTCGTATTGGAAAGGAAGAAGTTAAGCTTTCGTTATTTGCAGATGATATGATAGTATACATAAGCGACCCCAAAAACTCTACCCAAGAACTCCTACAGCTGATAAACACCTTTAGTAATGTGGCAGGATACAAGATCAACTCCAAAAAATCAGTGGCCTTCCTGTACACTAAGGATAAGGAAACAGAGAGGGATATCAGAGAAGCATCACCTTTCACGATAGCCACAAATAACATAAAATATCTTGGGTAACTCTGACCAAGGAAGTGAAAGATCTATATGACAAGAACTTTAAGTCTTTGAAGAAAGAAATTGAAGCGGACACCAGAAAATGGAAGGATCTCCCCTGCTCTTGGATTGGGAGGATCAACATAGTAAAAATGGCAATTCTACCAAAAGCAATCTATAGATTCAATGCAATCCCCATTAAACTCTCATCAAAATTCTTCACAGATCTGGAGAAGACAATAATCAACTTTATATGGAAAAACAAAAAACCCAGGATAGCCAAAACAATCTTATACAATAAAGGATCGTCTGGAGGCATTACCATCCCTGACTTCAAACTCTATTACAGAGCTACAGTATTACAAACAGCTTGGTATTGGCATAAAAACAGAGAAGTCGACCAATGGAATCGAATAGAAGACCCTGACATTAACCCATAAACATATGAACACCTGATTTTCGATAAAGGAGCTGAAAGTATACAATGGAAAAAAGAGAGCATCTTCAACAAAACAGTTAAATTTAAAGACAGATGATGGGTTTTATATTTTGAAGAACAGACAACATTAAAATGATCTATGGTACAGAAAGATAATTCACTTGATGATAGAACAAATGTTAAATCTAAATAACCTTATCTTCATTACAAAAGCCTTTAATGAACACATTATATAACAAACTAGATATAACTATTTCCATGTCATCTTAAACATGCATAATGTTTCTGTCATCAATAAAGTCTTATTGCTTGAAAACATAAAAGAATGTCTTTAATAATGACAATCAATTAAGAAGACTTTTCTTGCAGAGGATTCAAAATGCACGTAACTCCACTGCCATTTGCTCTGAAGCCTTTTTCTGGTTTCTACAGGTACCAGATACACAATTGCAAGGTAAACATATACCAACAAAATAAAAATGCATAAGAATAAAACAGCGATTTTATCACCTCATTTTTTAAAAAACTAGAATATTTTTTGCACCAAATTAAATCATCTATAAACAGAAAGTTACATGTAAAAACTGAACAATAATGCAAAATGCAAAATGTTTGTATTAGCAAACTAAGTTCAGCAGTACATAAAAATATATCATGCTGAAGAAAACTTGAATCTATAAATATTCAAAAATGTCTTTCAAGTAGACACTGCAGTACAATTTGTCACATTATATGTTAGAAAAGAGTGTCATCTTTATGAGGAAAAAAGACATGAAATGAAAACAGAAACAATGGGAAATAAAAGGGGATTCAAAAGGAATAGGAAAGGACTTAGGTAGTCACACCAGCTTTTATGATTATGATACATTTTACAGGATGACTAAATTTATCCCTGTTTTTAAACAAATAATTAAAGTTGAGATTTCATAAGCACTAATGACAAAACTTAGAAAACAAGAAACAGAGGAGATATATAACTCACTTAAGTACCTCCTGAAAAATGTCTAGGGACTGTCCACACACAATTGTATGTCATTTGGAATATAACTGAGCCTCTAGAAATAGGAAACATAACCATTTCAGGAAAGATAAATAAGACCATAGTAATTGAAATTTAGGGAGAATGTGATGATGCTAACGTTCAAATTTCTGATTGGGGAACGGTAGATCAAAGATGTTTGAAGGAAACGTTTACAAGTTATTTAATTAAAAATATTATTATTCAAAAAGGGGGATACTGGGAAAAATTTAAATAGCATGGATCTCAGGAAACACAAAGAGAAAGAATGGAAAGAAAGATTAAATTTTCCAGTATAGAACGGTAATCCAGTTTAGAGGCTGTTCATAATAAGAGACAATAATAGTATCTCACGATCATGAGAATGCTAATTTGAATGAATAAAATTGTAGTCTGACAAATGTTCAAAGAATAAAAATTCATTCATGCTCCCTTCACCAAAACCACAAATGCAACAGCGACACGAAAGTAGTCTTCCATAGACAAAGGAGACAAAAGACCTTCTACTGTAAAGCTATGAAGGATGTGGCCAAGTGTGAAGATACTTTTCCAGAGAATGGTCTGGAAGATCACCACGGGGGAAACAAGCAAAACAAAGGATAGAAGGTGATCATAATACCTAGATATGCCAAGAACTTCCTTTAAACACAGACATCCAGTTAGAAGACAGTTGAGAATCAAATATCCTTTAGAAATGCCCATAAAAGCATCTTTTATTAATGGTTGAAAGTTTCACCTCAGCAATGCTGGGGCAGGAGACTGTCTTAGTTAAGGTTTTTATTGCTGTGAAGAGACACTATGACAAAGGCAACTCTTATTAAGGAAAGCATTTAATTGGATAGTTCTCTTACAGTTCAGATATTTATGTATTATCATTATGGTTGGAAGCAAGGCAGCATGCAGGCAGATACAGTTCTGGAGAAGGAACTGAGAGTTCTTACATCTTGATCTGAAGACAACAGGAAGTGAATTTATTCATTGGGCATCCATGACTTGAGCATAAAAGAGACCTCAATGCCTTCATCCACAATAACAGATTGCCTCCAACAAGGCCACACTCACTCCAAAAAAGCCACATCCCTTAATAGTATCACTCACTTTGGGGACCATTTCTTTACAAGAACCAAAGGAGCCTAGAGTTCTAAGCTGTCTTTGCATGGCCCAGAGGATAGGGTCTTTAACGAGATCAGGTGTGAGCATCACTGTACTACTGATGGAAGGAAGGTATAAATAGCAACAAATGTGGCCGTTTAAGGGACCAGACTTTAGGTATCTGAAGAGTGAAGCAGTGAGGTGGCTCCTAAAAATCAAGACACACCACGACAGCATGGTATAAACCTGTGCCTTTCATTTTCTACTTTAAATTTAGTCTGTGTGAAATGGCCTATACATACTCACACTCTATATATTTTAATGCAGTCAACACTTCTGGAGTGGCCTTCAGTCCCTTCCAGCTGTAGCAAATAAGATTGATTCAGCTTCTCTTCTGGTGGTTTAACACAAGGAAAGGTTGCATTCAATATTAGTACAAAATATTATATTTCTTTATTTTATTTAAAAATATTTATATCCAGCAATTAAAGAAAAGACATTATTGATCACAAATTTACTTTTTAACAGTGATTTATTGCTATAAAATTCTATTTAAAACACAAGACATCATGATAGAAAACCTCAATTCATTTCAGGGTAAAACTATAAAGCTAATATTTTTTTTATTTTAAAGATTAGTGACTGAAAACAGTAAAAATGTAAAAAGTAACAAAACATTTTAATATTAAAATAATAAAAACATATTAAACAACTCTTGGGTCAAAGGGTGAACACAAAGGGCTGCAATGTTTTTTGAAAATGAGGACAGCAATATTAGGGTACAAAAGAATTTGTGGCATATGTCCAAACCAATTGTGAAGAGAAGTCCAATAATATTGAACACCCTTGGTAATAAAAATGTGTGGAAAATAGAATAGACTGTCTCTCAAAACCTCTAGGAAAAGAATGTGACAAAGTAAGTGACGAAATGAATTAATGGCAAGCCTTAAAAATGGAGCCATAGATACAGAATAGAAACTACAACCCAGCATCTTACTAAAGCAGCATAATCTCTAATTATATCCTAAATTGTTTCTATATTCACAATATATGCCGTCCTTGTCGCTTGTTGGGAAGATTTTTTGTTGCAACTGACAGTGAATGCTATATAAAGCCACAACCAATCAAAATTCAGAAATGTGGAACCCAATGCCAGTGGACAGATCTACAAACCATTCCTGCACCAAACCATAGGAAACACTGCTGAAAGGGGGCAGAATGATTATAGTAGCCAGAGGACAATGGAGTGTGCTGTGAGATTGAATCTATTAGTAATTTCAGAAACTACACTCATAAAGTCTCACCAACATGTCTGCCTAAACAAGAGCTCAACATGGATGTCAACAATAGACATGCCAAAACAAAGAAAAGCCCAAGTTGTCTCAGTCCTACACAAAGAACTCCAAGCAAGTAAGGAATGCTGAGTGCAGGAGAGATACTCTTCTCTAGGGAAGATAACAACAATCGGTTATCCAATAACAAATGGTGAACACTGAAAACATAAATATGAGTAACATTATCCAGAGCAAGTTATATATATACACATGTATAATATGTGTGTATAATATATACACATATGCATGTAATAACAATCAATGAAAAAGGAGGTTATGTATAAGAAAGAGAGGAGGAGGAATATAATGTAGGGTTTGATGGGAGGAATATTATAGGTTCACAGTTAAAAGAAAAAATTAAATAAAAGGAAAATTGATACATACTAGAAGTAATAAATACTAAATCCAGGTTCTATGTAAAATAATTTTTTCAAAAACAAAACCTAGGTTAAATAGACAACTTTTTGAGACATTTATCCTAGGAGACAAATTATAATTAATTTGTATAAGTATGAGAAATTTTATTATAGAATAATTGTGTAATTGTTTATAGACTACCTAGCAAACCTCATTCATCTCAGTGTACTTCATAAAGGAGTTAAATCTATGTTTAAAAATCAAGAAATATTAATGAAATATAAAATTTTGTAAAGCATTGTAAAAGAACAACTAAATTTTTTAACACATGTGCAAATAGACAGACATTAAGCTCAAATATTGACTAACTTGCTAAAATATAAATAAATTACTTGTAAAATATCTGTATGATATTCTTGTTAAGTTTTTCTGTCTTAGATATATATTTCTTTGGTCAAACATGTCACTACTCATGCAGTTAATTTACTGGAAATTTTTGTGAAGTCAGTTCTCTCTGTTCCCACTTACTAGAACTCTGAAGACTATCCTGGGTCATCATATTCTTATGTAGTAAGCACCACTATCAGACTTTGAACTTCCTTCTGACCCACATTGTAATATTCTCAAGTATACTAGTAACCATAGAATCTAAAGTGCATTAAAATAGAACAAAATAAAAAGACTGTTAATTTCAGTAAAGTTAATAGAGTTCAATGGAAAGGTGGTCATAAATAACCCCATGAAAACAGTTATATCAATAGAGCTTAAATGCAAAGGATATGACTGTCTCTCATAATTTAGAGAAATCCTTTGCCAAAATTTACCATACAAAACTGTAAAATGTTCTCAATAAAATGAAAATTAATGGACATATCTTTAACATAACAAAATATATTCCTAATCAATAAACAAGCACTTTAGTTAAAAGGAGAGCACTGGAGATTTTATAGACAGAGCCAAGGAATGTCTTTTGTCTAGAAAAAAACAAATGAATACGAGGTCCCAGCACATGAGATCTAAGGCTTTAAGTGAATCTTACTCAGTTACACCCTAACAGAATGTATTTATTCCCAAGCTAGAGGAAGTCTTGTATAGAACAGAAGCATGGCAAAATTGGCCATAGGCCTTCCTGGATTAAAGCCACATGGCACTAATTTATGGAAGTGGCAGAATATATGATGAAACCCTTATAAAATATATCTGTCTCTAGAGATGGTATTTCTACTGTTCCTTCAGCACCCTGCATTCAATTATAGATGTGGAACACACATGTGTGCACATGTACACTCACACACACACAGAGAAAGTGTATGGTTAAAAACAATAGCAGATAGTATAAATAGATATAATCCAAGAGAAGTTGGGTCATTACAGATATTTGTGTGGAACATCTGGTGAATTAACTGCATTTGGGAAACAAAACAAGTGTAACAAACTTACCAAAGAATATGAAATTTGTAAAAAATAAACAATGAGGAAAGTTTAATAAAAAATGCAATAACAATAATACAGATTTGAATAAGTAATATTTAACTGATGAGAAAGCACAAAAGAAACCAGTCAAAAAGCATTGAGAATTCCTAAAATATCATGTACAGACAGAACAAGATAGAGTAGAAAGTTGGCCATAGCTGGAACTCTGGAAATAAAAGAGTAAAAGGCAGAATCAATATTGGAAAAAATAGTGTCTGTGTCTTTTTTCCAAAACTAGTTTGTATCATTGGCATTGCACAAAGAGTCAGAATAAATGAAGGACAACCTGTGATGTGTACATAAAGATATTATAAGGGAAGTTCTGGAAGCTCTTTAACAATAATAAAAAATGCAAAGTCTGCCATTCATAAAAGACACTGATACAAAAGAAATGCTGGAAACAGTTCTTCATGCATAAGGAAATAACTTCAGGGAAAGACATAGAAATTCAGGGAGAAATGAAGCAAAGATGTACTGATTACAGGGTTTGTAGCACCATTAAGTATCACAGAGAATAGCAGTACATGACTGAAATGAGTTTGTAGGTCCTTGGATAGTCTGCAAAATTGTGCAGAGAAGGAAGACAATGCATGAAATCAAATCATGAAATGAGATGAAAAAGGCCTAGCAGGACGCTTAAAAAGGGTTCAAAGGTTCAAATTAAATGTAATGAAAAGTAAAGGGAAACAGATATTCATTTCAATCAAATTATAAAAGTGTTCCATATGTGAAAATGCAAAAAGGATAAGAATTATATTTCATATAAATATAATAACCAAGTTAAAGTAAAATAAAGAAAAAATAAGATATATATATGTATATAAACATACACATGCATAATATCCTTTTCTTTCTTTAGTTTATGGTATATGTAGAAGAAATATTCATATATCAACTTTATGAAACTCAGGACTGAAAGAATGCTGAGTTAGAGAATACAGAGGAGTGTCTTAAAATGTAGTCTGTGTGATATGACAAGGCTGTTGCTTACATGAACTCACAGTGTTGTAGTTACCTGTACAACACATGAAAAAGAAAGAGTGATTTAAAGTTACAAACTTCATGGGACAGGGAAACCAGGACACCTTGACTAATGGAGGAGCACTACTGAGAGTTACTTTCTAGTGGAGGAGGGACTAATATTATTGGGTAATATGACCAGTGGGAGATTTTGCATAGACAAGTGGATGGCCTCATACCGAAACACATGTCAAGCAGGTAGAAGTAATTAGATGCAGTGGGTTATTAAATAGCTAAGTAAATTATTTGCTCTTGAAAAAAATGTACGTATGCAAAAAGTTTGAATACGTATCCAAATTTTAGTTTAATAAAATTCCTAGATTTAAGGTTATATTAGTAGATAAAAGAAAAAAATGTAAGACTCCAACACCAAAAACTCGGGAGGGTAGCACATGCCTTTAATCACAGAACTTGGGATACAGGAAGATATCTGTGGGTTCAAGGCAAGTCTGGTCTACAATGTGAGTTGCAGGCTAGCCAAGGCTGTTTGCTATACAGAGGAATTCTGTTTCAACAACAACAAAAAAATTCCAAAACTGAAAATTACAATTATCAAAAACAAAAACAAAAAAATTCTTCAATAGCAAAGAAATACCTCATAACCACTGACTTCAGAAATTAATTCTCAGTACATAATGATTCTACCAAATTTGATCTCTATAAAATCTAAAGTAAAACACAAATTGTTTGTGTGATTGACAATGGTTTAGAATTTACATGGATAATGGAGAATAGAAGGCAGTGAACAGCCAGTGAGCCAGAATTCCTGAATGTAAAAACACAACTCAGAAGTTGAGGCCTCATTGCTTATTTTAATATTAAGGTGGAGAAATACATGGATATGAGTCCATTTATTGTTAATTGATCTATAGCATTGGTGAGAGAGAGATAAAATATTTTGTCTATGTAGTTGCTGTGAGCATTCTATGTCAGAAACAAAGACCCAACTCTCTCTTTCAACTGTGTCAGAATGTAAAGAATAACAATGCACTAAAGGGTGCGTAGATTCTGTGGGAGACTTCAACACAAATGTTTCACTTAAAAAAATACCAACTGAAGGCTGTCCATTTGTATGTGGGGGTTGTACAGACAAAGCAATCATTTGAAAGAGGAAGTAAAACTGGGCTCCAGGCAACTTATTCACGTAAATGCTATCTTAATGCAATGATGAAACATTGAGAATTAGATAGTTACAATGTCTGAGATGCAGGAAAAATTATGCCAGGTTGAATGCCTCAAGGACTATTCAACTAGAAAGCAGCTAAAAGTTTATTTGAAGCATCCATAAATAAAACCACTAAGATGTTTAGGATAGACATGAGTAAGAAGTGGTAGACTTTGTTCCAAAAGGGTAACAGCACTTAAAGTGCAATGCATCTGAAACTTTCAGGTTAGAGAGCCATGACAGTTTTTAATACTGATGAGATCACAATGACAAAATCTAATCATACTCTGGACAATATTAATGACAAATTGAAAGGAGAACATAAAGTTGAAAAGATCACATGAGGGACAACTGGGGAGAGTTGGAGAAGGTTGTGGTGGAGACATACAATTCAAATACCTTGAATAAATGTATAAAAATGTAAAAGAATAAAACAACATTTAAACATATAAGTATATTTTTAATTTCATTTGTAAATTATTTTCAGCTTTCAAGTATACTCGGTTATTAAACAAACAAAAATCAACAGAACGAAGCCTCTTCTTCCATTCACTCAACTTATATTGAGGGCTATCTCTGTCCACTGTAGCAATGACTACATCCTGGCATCGAGCCAGCACCACAGTTCTCCCAGACAAAGAGCAATGACTCCATAAGTTTTGCTGTCAGATCCTCAGGCTTTTGTTTTCTTATTTCCACCCTCACACTCCATTTACATCTCCTCACATGTGGAGATTTTTTTCCTTATAAGTAGATGTAGAAAATGCTTTGCTTATGAGTAAGTTCAAGGGGGCTACAAATTAGCCCTTTTTATATATATAAAAAATTGGCCTCATAATAATACCCCCCTTTATAGAGGCCTCACAAGGGATTTTTCCCCTTTCCATGTGGTATTTAGAGATTAATGGGAATGGTGTCCACATACTTGTGTTCCAGCCAGACTATACCACTTATCTGCAGCCGGTGTCAGGGTCTTAAGACGATTAATCACCTCTCTGGTTCCTGAAATAAAATCTACATTGTATAATTCTTGGACCAAGGAGGAGAATGGGAATGGTTTGGTTTGGGGCTGCTTCTCATCATTAATTTTCAATTATGATTTCGAGAATCATCGCAGTTAAGATTCACATTGGAGGGCAGAGGGTAAAAAAAACCCAGGGAAGATTAAAAGGGGCCACATAGAGGGAAACATCTGGGAATTATAAAGTCTTCCTTCTTTCTTTCTTTCTTTCTTTCTTTCTTTCTTTCTTTCTTTCTTTCTTTCTTCCTTTCTTCCTTCCTTCCTTCCTTCCTTCTTTCATTTCTACCTTTCTTTCTTTCTTTTTAGGGAATTAAAAATAATATATATTATAAAATTTCTTACAGGATGGTAGAATATATATACAAACTAAAGTCACAGAGAGGGCAAAATAAAAAGACTTTTGAAAGGTATAAATAAAAAGAATTAAGCTTCAACTTGGCTTAGAATTAAAAATGTGAACCCAACCTTTGTGACTACATCCTTAGTCCTACTAAAACTTTACTCTGCCCAAGGACTATGTCTTGCCATCTTTAGAGGTTTGTTCTTAGTCTTTCTTCCTAGTATGAAATAAGCAAACCTAGGCAATTTTACCAAATGTGTTAGTCGGAATGCAATTGGCTCCCATTTGCTCACTGGGAGTGGCACTGTTAGTAGATGTGTCTTTGTTGGATTAGGTGTGTACTTGTTGGAGGAAGTGTGTCACTGTGAGGGTGGCCTTTGAGGTCTATGCTCAAGATACATTAAATGCCTCAGATCACTTCCTATTGCCTGTGGGTCAAGATGGAGAATCCTTAGCTCCTTCTTTAGCACTGTTTTCCTGAACACCACTATGGTCTGCCATAATGAAAATGGACTTACCTTCTGAAACTATGAGGCAGACCCAATTAAATACTTTCCTTGATAAGAGTTGCCATGGCCATGGTGTTTCTTTGTAGCAATAGAAACCCTAACTAAACATATAGGGAAGCTGAGTAATGGAAATGTGTTAAGAACTTTAGAAATGGCTTTTGTAAAGAATTTCCAATCATGTAATATTTTAACTTTCATAATAAATATCATTATTGTACAGAAGTAACTGAAGATGTGGAAACAAAATCACATGGAGCATATTGTAGGTTAGATGCAGCAAAGTCAGCATACGTGACTGTCTTTCTCTGGTCTCTGAGTCCATGATGCCCTTGAATCTTTAGCAACTGAATATGAAAGTATTTATTTGGAGTTATATGTTTATAACAAAAGGAAGTCCTGATTTTTGTTGACAGAGAATGTTATAACAATTATACACTCCCACACACTATGGTATCTAATACATACCATATTAGATATTAGTCAGTCTTTGATTGTCTATCTTTCCACTCAACACCTACATTTCCTTTGTGCACGTGTACGTATGTGTGCGAAAGTGTGTATGAATGTGTGACTCTGTTAATGTATTTGCAGGCATATGCATACGGAATCCAGAAAACAACCTCATGTGTGGTTACCTGAATGTCATTCACAGTTTTTTTCTGTTTTTTTTTTTTTTTTTTTGAGATTGGGACTTACCATCTAGATGTCACCAAATATGCTAGTCTTACTGTTCAGTGAATCTCAGACCTCAGGCATCTAACAATTTTAAGTGTGTCCCAGTACACAAGCCTTTTATATATTTATCTATCAGTGGATCACACTTAGATCCTGGGGTTTGCAAGGCAAAAGCTACAAGTTGAGGCATCCCCCACCAATTTCTACTTTATTTCATTTTGTTAATCTTTAAAAACAACACTCATTAGAATTGTTTTGGAAAGATCAGCTGTTATCTGCAAAACTTTTGAAAGTAAATCTATTCTACATTTATTGTTCTTTACTGCTCATATACACCATCTGAGCATATTGAATTCTCAATCACAGAAGGAACAGTCTTTCTAATGATCAAACTAGGCAGTCAAAAGGTGAGATACTATCTACTTCATCATAATTGGTGTGAGAAATCTGAAGTAAATCTCAAGGTTAGAGGAGATTCTGATAACTAGTTTAATGTCAGTTTGATATGAATTATCTGAAAGAAGAGAATCTCAGCCTCCATAAAATCTGGCTGTAGGGCATTTTTTTTTTAATTAGTGATTGTTAGGAAAGGGCCGAGTTCATTGTATGTGGGGTCATCCTTGGGCTTGTGGTCCAGGGTTCTGTAAGAAAGTAGGCAGAGCTATCCATATGTAATAAGTCAGTAAGCAGTGCCACTCCATGGCCTCTACATCAGCTTCAGCCCCCAGGTGCCTGCCCTGTTTGAGCTATTGTCCTGACTTCCTGTAACAATGAACTGTAATCTGGCAGCATATACCAAATAAACCCTTTCCACTCCAAGATGCATTTGGTCATAATCTTTCATCAAAACAGTAGTAACCCTAACTAGGCTAGTTCCTAATTCGAATATTCCATCATGTGCTCTTCTGTCATTCTACCCTTTTTTTTTTTTTAAGAAATCAATATTCAGTAGACTAAACTCAGGAATGAATTTTGCTCTTTGCAGCCTTGAACGTCCATGGACTGTGATAAAACTAACATGATGCTTATATATCTGAGTTAAGATTGCACATTAAAACAAAAAGTTAATTTCTCTGAGATTAAATTGAGTATCAAGCCATTGGAAATAGACTAAAACAGTGTCCAAAATATCTACTGGAATGAAAAAGCAATGTTCTCAAGAAAAATTCTGGAGCATTTCTACCACTATATTCCCATAAGAGTTTTAAGTCTTAAGATTAAATTTGAGTACCTTGAAACCTTGAAAGAGGTGTTTATTTTTTTTCAAATCTCTGTTTAACTCTGATTTACGTAGTTTATATATGTACTGAGAAATGTGAATCAGTGGTTAAAATTGGCACTTAAGCTCAAATCTAGTAATGAACAAATGATGTTAGTCTTTAGTGGATATTTTAAGGATTGCGAGAAAAGAGTATGAGTATATTCATTTCCCAACTTTAATCATCCAAAATATTATCATTTTCACTGTTATGCTTGCATATTTTTAATTGCATAGTCTTTGTAAATATAAAAAAGCATAATAAATGCATATTGCATTTTGCGAGAAACTTCCTGATTAACCAAGACTAAAAACACATTCATGTCTCCAATGAGTAACATTTAAGTTTTCTTCCCATTCCAATTTTCAGTTTGATCTAGATGTCTGTTTTTTTTTTATTAAAAATAATTGTGGCCCAGAGGGGTGATAATGACAAATTTCATGAGAAATGATCCTGTGTTGGTGGAATTTTCAGCTTTATTTTCAAGGTTTATTATGATCCTTTTGTGTTGTTAAGGCTAAGTCACTAAATGTGCTTCTATGGTCATATAATGCCAAAGAAAATCACTGGAGAACCGGAGATTTACATAGTCAGTGTGTGAGAGGAAATCCCTCAGTCAGTGGCAACAGCATGTGTTAAATCTCAAGTTTGATGAGGCTGACACTAGCCTTTCTTTATAGAGACAGCTGCCTATAAGCTGTGCAGACAAGCGAGATGAAGAATTTTCTGATGTGTTTTCTTTGATGATCATGTGGCAAGAAGGACTCAAGATGTAGTTATTATAGTAATACATAAAAATTCTGTTCACTACTTACCTCTAAGAAGGAACTGTAGCACTTACAGTTTAAGGGGCAAAATGGCCTAGTTAAAAAATTATCAAGTGCCCTAACTTCATGCCAGGAAATGCACTAATAAAAATTGATTTTTATCTTTAGTATTTAAATTAAGTCCATATCAACAAGCATTGAATTTTATACACAGAGAAAATTTAAAACAATAAATATTATAATTTCTACTTTTTAAAAATGTATTCCTTATGGGAAGAAAAGGTGGGGACCAAAAATCAGGACAAAAAAAATGAAAAATTTAGAAGGGGACAGAATAATTGAATATGAATCAAACAATATGGTGCAGAGACTAATTTATGACATCCCATATTAAAATCATGCTTTGGGTTGTGCAAGCATTGTGATCCCAGTGAAACATTAGAATTTAAAGTGACATAGCTTACTCATCTACAATATAGATTTAAGTTGTCTGTACTTCATGAAGTTTATTAGAGACAGTAGGAAGATGGCCAGAGTGCTGACAACAATGCTTGGAATATTGAAATCAATGTTCATCTGCTATAATTGGTATCTACGTGCATGCTGATTGGCCACTTAAAGTGACTATGTACGTGCTAAAATCAGTTACAATCTAATTTGGAGACCTAGTACTCTTTTGACCTTTACCCCAGAGTCAATATTTATCCCAAAGGTAACAGACATAAATTGTACTCTGTTTTCTGTTTTTCCACATATACTATGTTTTTTCTGTTTGTTTTAGAAATTTGTAAGTTATAATTGTTTTATCTCTCGGTCAGGCAGTGGTGACACCCATCTTTAATCCCAGCACTTGGGAGACAGAGGCAGGTGGATCCCTGTGAGTGAGTTGGAGGCCAGCCTGGTCTACAAGAGTTAGTTTCAGGACAGCTAGGGCTGTTACACAAAGAAACCCTGTGTCAAACAAACAAATTCTATCTCTCTTCAAAGTACCTTAACTTCTTTTAAGGGTTAATCTGTGTTCTCTACAAATCCATATGTTGAAACTGTGAACTCTAATGCTACAAAATGATACAATATTTAGAATTAAATCCACGTCAGACATAATTAGCAAAAATATCTAGAGCCCCTATTGAAAGGGGGCAGACTGCTAACCACTAGAGGTATAATTTCTATAACTAAGCAACTCTAAAATTCCAAGAGAGTTATGGCAAAGACACTTTTTCCTGGCCATGAGAAAACAGAAGCCCTGTAATAGTTTAATTTCAGACTTAAGGCCTCCGGAGGTGTGAAATAGCATGTCTTGGCTGTTACAGCTGGGCAGTGTGGTCTCTTTGATATGAAAGTTGCAGCACAGTCTCACAGAGAGTAGTCACTAGCTAGTAAAACTGCAAAAGTTTATGCATGTGGGAACACTTGCATGCCTAGAAAAACTTCCTCCTGAAAATGGTGTTGCCGTGCTCACGATACATAGACAACGTGTAACTTGCTCTCAACAGTAGAATATTTTCCTCCAAGTATACGAGTAAGATTAAGGGGTGTAACATAAGGCTTCTAAGAAAGAGGGTTTCTCTAATGCTGCTACATAATTCAACTTTATACTGAAGAATTACATAAAAGAAAAGCTGTTAAGCTTGCAGTTTGTATTGGTTTGCTCCACAGTTTGAGAAAGCATACACAATAAATTATTTAACAACTCAACCCGTTCAGTAGTAAACAAATAGGAAACTTCAATGCTCCATTTTAGAACATCTAGGAATTGTATGGGGATGAGCAGATGATTGTATCAGGCATGCGTGCTTATTCAGTATCTATAATAGCTGCTAAAGCAGAAACTGGATTTAAAACAAGACCAGCAAATAGCTTACCTTTGAGACACTCACAGAGAAGCACATGCAAACATAATTAGAGTACTAACTTTGAAAAGGCTAGAGTAGAGCTGTTTCAGCCACAATGTGAGCATGGCCGCAGAAAGTGTAGATATTGTTGATATATTGATTTACAGTAAAGCTGGATGTGCTTAGATAGGGTTCAGTCATACTAGTAATTAAGAGAAACTGTAGATTTCATGGCATTAAAACTGAACTTTGAAAAACGAACACCAACTTACTCAACTGAAGCAAGATTAAAAGGGCAGAAGCGTGCAGGCTGTGCTTACTCATGCAGATATGATATTTGTGGAGATGTGAAGACAAAAGATGGATTCGTGTACAAATGTCAGGAGATAAGGCTGGGAAACAAATGATGTCTAAGGCTGAAAACCTAAAAGGGCTGATCACGATTGAAAAGGGCCTTTCTTACCAATTCTGGGAAGGGGAAGATTAACATTTCATCAGCCATATTTCGAAGTTTGATCAGAACAAGTTTTAAAGTCATCTGAATCTTCTGTTGGCAACTTGTATTCCATGTCAATGTATCTGCAGCCTGCTCCTTGTAGTGACTCAGCGTGTAAGGGCTGAAACTTCCCCAAATTATTCTTGCTTAAGCCTAAAGACCTATGAGCTCCAATTTGTCTTAAACCATGCCTAAAGTCCATTGTGGCTGTGTTCATGGATACTATAACTTACAATGATCTCTTTTGGTTAGCAAGCATTAAATCCAGGTCTGTTTCCATATTTGAACACTATTTCATTCTTTGCTAATTATGGCTCCTTCGTTTGCTTATGTATTTACTAAACCTACCTCAATGTGTACTAGGGACCAATATACTTGTTTTATGACATGTGGGAGCTGCACCAAGAGTTCTTCCAGTAGGCTATCTTATTGCTAAGCCTGCTATCCCAATAGCATGAGCAGCTGTGGGAATGTGAGTAATTGTTGAGTATGGATAATGAGATACACATTAATCTCCTGGCTCACATAATTTTTACTTTTTATACATTTCACTATTTTACAGTTTTACATTTTTAATGTCCCTTATAAACACGTGTTGTGAAATCTTGGCCCCACACTATGGGAAATGGTGGAACATATAGAAGGTGAGGATTCAGAGGTGAAAGTCAGGTCACTGGGAATACATTCTGGAAGCAGAGAGCTAGAATATGGTACTTTGTCTTCTGTCTGTTTTTAACTTCCTGTCGATCATAATTAAAACAACCCAATCTCCAACATCATGATGTATAAGGCTGCAACAGGTCCTATGCAGTAGGGAAATGATCCGACAGAAACCTTTAAACCATTACAAAGGAAATAAAGCATTTTCTTTACTAAGTTGATCAACCCTGGTGTTAGTTATGAAAGGAAAGTTAACCAATACACAATACCATGATATTTCATTTTCCAGGCATGATTGCCACTCCAAAAGGGCTCGTGGATTTTGCAAAGATATCCTTAAGTTTGGCCTGGCTTTTTAGTGAATATTCTTGTGTACACAGGGTCTATAGTTTTCAGTAGTACATTAGAAAGGCTTGGCACAGCAGTGTATCTGCCTGGATAAATTATGAATCTACTCTGTTGTTAAATATGAAGCTGAAAGTTAGCCACACACTACTGCCAGAACTGCAGGTCAAATGCAAACTCACAAGACAAGCATATTTGTATATTTACTAAAATCATAACAATTTAAAAGAAATTTTTTAATAGCTCATTTAAAACATTTTTGAAATTTATAAATAATTGTAAGTTATTGTTTTCAAATTTTAACGTAATAAAATATATTGGTATATGTTAAATTATATGAGATTATATATTAATACATTAGAACTGTTTACAACAAAATTCTGAATTAACTGATTCTGACATACTTTATTACAATAATCCTCAGTACTGAAAACTATCAAATTTTTGTTTTATAAATAAGTAGAATTAGGAATAAGTTGTTAAAATGATGCAGGGATCTGTACATAACACAGTAATATTTTTATGTACATAGTTAAGTTAATTTTTTAAAAACTCTATCCTATAAATTAATAATGAAGAAAAGGGTACAAAAATCCCTGACATTGCTTTACACTTTCCAGTCTATTTCTTTTAGAGCAGAAAGCGATTAAATGCCCCTATTTTTTGTCATGAAGAACAATTAATAATCAAGTAGCAGAGATTTCTCTATATGTTTTTTCAACTTCAGGTTGAAAATAATATCTGCTCTTGACAATCTATCCTATAAATAAATGTAACCTCAGCGAATATTTCATATCCATGCCACAGAGAGTGATGTGAGACTGAGAAAACCAACTGTGATACAGGTCATGCCCTGAAAGATGCTAATTGAATGATAAAAATTGCTCCTAACCAATGAAGGTTCAATACAATCTACCTCGTTCATAAGACTGGAAAGTAGATATTTTTATAGTTATTTACAGTTATTTTTATAACACATGGCAAGCTCCTGAACTGTGACAAGCAGCTAGCATCAGTTTTGGTTTTTCATTTTATAGAGTTCCACATTCCAAGAAGTGCTTGCTAGCATGTCAAGAACTAGGATGTAGAAAGAAAGAATGTTAAATAATCTCTTTTATTCAAGGTCATTTGAAGTAAGCCTCTTGGGAAGTAGCAACAACATAGGCTCTAATGTGACAGCATCAAAGAGCTTATTAAAATGAATTACTTGGAAGGATTCATTGGTTTCGTTTCCCTTGCCTGTAAAAACAAAGCAAAGCTGAGAAAGGCAGAACACAGTCATGAGGACGGGAAGCACAGGACCCAAATGTGTTTCAATATTGCAGAAGGACAACGTCTTCCTACTCATGTCTTCCATGGATGCTGTATACCTCAGTGAAGGGTTAACGAGGCAGTGTTCAAACATGTAGACAGCTTGAAAGTTGGTTTGAATAAATAATGAGAACCATATTTAATGATTTTGATTTTGAAACAATTCTAGGTTGACCGAAGAATGGCAATGATCACCCAACTGCAGTCAATACAATTTTCTATATCCTTAACTACTCTGGGGAGCTAAGAATTAGCGATCGTACATGGTTTTGGACAATTTGTCAATTCATCTCATCTTTTTCGGATGTTTTACTAATGTCCTTTGCTGGTTGTATCATTTTTCCTTCAATCTCTTGCCACTTGAAAATGTGTGAAAGGATATCCACCTGCAGTATTCTGGTGCTTCATGAGCTATACAGTATGTATTAGAATTAATTGTCAGACATAAAATCATTCAAAGTTATTCTGTGAGGAGCGTACAATTCTTTTTTATGCCCACATGTACCTTCTATGGTCTTTATGCTGAGCATACAGCAACTGGCATTTCAGTTAGCAGTTCATGTTAAGAAAAAGGGAGGTAACAGTAAAACTAGAACAACTTCAACCGTAGGCTCTAATATGTTTGACTAAGAAACCAAGCAAAACAACAGTTTTGGTGGGAAAGTCTTTATTAATAATGGAGCCCCTGTAAATCACCTGTGTGAGAAGGTAGCAGCTCAATACAAATAGTGTAGGTCACCTGAAAAACACACAGAATAATTGTAACTGCTCTAGGAGACTTTGAAGCTATAGATTGAGCCAGTGGGAAATTAGCCAGATTGCCATTATAGCTGAAAAGTGCCGGAAGGCCCCAGCAGCCGGTGTAATTATGCAAGCTTTGTGAGCCTTGAACATTTTGTGAATGTAATGTGTCCTCTCAGCGTTCATAAAGTTCGCTACCAACCTGCATCCTTTACGCTTCTTTCTGGCCTAGGGCTGAGTAACAAAATAGGAGAGAAAACAAATATTACATAATATTTTCTTCATAACAGAGGTGTTTCTGCTTGGTGTGTTCATGGCTTACACTCATGCTTTGCTCTTCAGTGGTCAGCCTGGCTCAGAAACAACTGCTTTTTGCATGGAGCCTTTGCTTAAAGAACAGCCTTACACACAGCTATGTGTGATTATGACTGGAAGCTGAAAAATAATATAGGGCAGCTGGGGACAAGCAGGGGTCATTGATAAGGCTAGAGCCTAATCACTGTCTTAACTTGTCCGGGGAGTGTTGTAGGATATAGAAGAAGGGCTTGTGAGTGACGAATATGGCCTCTTTGAGAAAAACAGAAGTAGAATAATTAAAGGAAAGGGTAGAAAAGAGAATATACTTGTCTTTGTGAAAGGTATTATTGCAGTGATGTAATACCATGAACAAAGTAACATGGGAAGGAAAGAAATGTTTTACTTACGCTTCAACATCACTGGTCATCTTGAACAAAGTCATGGGAGGAACTCAAACAAGGCTGGAATTTGGGGACTGTAGTTGATGTAGAGGTCTTGAAGGAATGTGGCTTAATGGCTTGCTTATCATGGCTTGCTCAGCCTTATTTTTTATAGAACCCATGGCCACTAGCCCAGAGGTGATTCCACCAAAAATAGGTTAGGCACTCGCCCATCCATCATTAATTAGGAGAATTCCCTACAGACTTGCCTAAAATCCAATCTTACTGAGGCCTGTTCTCCATCTTGGTTCCATCCTCTGAGATGAGCATCACTTGGGTCAAGTTGGACATAAAACTAGCCAGGATGGAAATTTGTACAATCCAAATACCTTTATATTCATAAAAAAACAGAACCTTAAATGAAGAAAAAAGTGTCTGTTCTCATGAGAAAGACTTCCATGCTTATTTTACATGTGCCTGGAGAAAGAATTCCAGATGAGCTTAGATGAGAGAATGAACGAGTGTATTCCATCAAACTCAAGGGGTAAAATGTTTCTTATTTGTGACCTTTGATACAGATCCCTTGCCAAAGATAGCACTACAGACAAGGAGCATCTGTCTGGGAATATTCAGTTCCAATATTGTCTAGGACGTTCACCTTAAATTTTGAAGGGCAAAGATGACATTAAGAATTTAGAGAAAATTATCAATTCCTCTATATGCAGTTCCCCATGCACGTAAAACTCATTAATCAGGAGTTCTAAAAGGTCCTCTGATGCTCTACTGAGGCAAATAATCCCACTAGTTCCCATAAGCAATAACTGAGGCCCCCAACAAGCAATTTCTTATTGCATTCTCTCCCAGGAGTGAAGGAACATTTCTCTCTCCGTTAACCCATGGTGACTGCATAAGAGAAGCTAGATTTTATAGATAAGAACTCCTAGACAAAGAGAGTCCACTGCTGCTGGCTAGCTGGCAGAAATCCAAGAGTGAGACATGTGGCCATCCGTTTCTTACTCTTTTGTTCACAAGGCCATTGTTCACATCCAATCTTACCCTTGCTTTTCACACTGTCAAGAGGGAGCTAGAATTTCACAGATATGTCTCTGGAGGCAAGCAATTCAATCCACAAAAGAAGTGGAAGACATAGTTCCTTACTGTTTTGCCATAACTTAACAAAGTATTAACATGTTGTCGCTCCACTTAAAGAAACATTTCTGTAACGAAACATACCTTGAAACAGAAGACCTCATTCACAATGTGCAAACTTAACTTTGTTATTTATAAGAATTATTTTATAGCTACCAATTTACACTTAAGGAATAAGGAAAATAATGTCAACTACTGTCTAGTACTTTTTGTATTTTAATACAAAATTCCAAACAGTGAAACATGAATAAAATGTGATAATGATTTTAAAATAGTGAGAATAGTGATATATAATTAAATATAATTTTAAATAATTTCCTCATTTTGCATTCTCTGCATTATTCAGTGATCTGCTTTGGTAGCTGGAGATGAACACCCACCGTAACAAAATTATTGCTCTCTGAATGTGTTCACCTTTTCCCAAATGACAAGCAAATTTTATAGATTCTGTATCTAACATTCATATCTGCTCCATATTTAAGTGTGATCTACATACACACTCTGACATACATGCCCACAAACATGCAAGAAAGCACACGTTCATAGACATATACATACAAACAATTTACTTTATTCTAATTCAATTCTATCACAGGATTTTTTATTTTATTCTCTGACCAAGTCACTTAGATCCATAGATGTTTGTGGGGGAAAAGCCAAGTATATTTTTGGTCAGTTGTTTTACTCCCCCCCTCTGTCTCTGTCTCTGTCTCTGTCTCTGTCTCTGTCTCTGTCTCTGTCTCTGTCTCTCTCTCTCTCTTGTGTGTGTGTGTGTGTGTGTGTGTGTGTGTGTATGTGTGTATAATGTTTTGCTTTGTGCTGAATGGAGAAATCCTATTCTTGGGTGGCCAGAACTGGTCAGGGACTCACAATCTTTGAGACAGGGTCTTTTTTAGTCCCTGATGACCTGGAACACTGGGCCCTACTATCATCTTGTCCCAAATGTAGTTGCCACCATGAACAGCACCATTGTTTTTGTTTTGTTTTGTTTTGTTTTTTTTTTGCAGTTGTTGTTTACTTTCTTAGGAATAATATTTTATGGCACTCAGGCTGATGTAAAGTTTATATCATCAGAGCTTACTGGAAGCATCATGTTTAGTTATTATGTATCAGATCTCTGGAATATATTATTCTATTGTAGTCAAAGATACTTTCTGCAAACACTGTATTTCATCAGTTAGCTACAGCAATGAGCAATATTTTAATCTTACTTATGTAGCATTTATAATCCATGTGCTTCTTTGTTTTGTAGCAGTCATTTTTTGGTTCTCCTTTCGAAAAATGAGAATTTGTGCATCCTGACTTCTTAACTGTTGCAGTATCTTCTGAGTTCTACATCCAGAACACTTGCAAGAATGTAGGCTGATGTGATCCACTCTTACAGAATACTCTAGTAAGGATTTGATCATAAACCTGAATTTTCTTTGCATCTCCATAGGATTCTCACTGCCCTCAGTCAGCAGGAAGTAGCCTAAAAAACTATGCCCACATTCCAAGAAAAAAATGGATTATGGATATTTGTCCTTGTTTAGTGGGTTGGTTGCAAGTTGTTAAGAATAATGGTCAGTAAAAAAGCCAAACAAAGGAGATTAGATTCAGAGTTTTTTTTTAAAGGGGGGGGAGCGAAATGTTATGTGATAAAGCTCTTTAATGCTGTAAAGATTTGTTATTCATATTATTTTAATAAAACACTGATTGGCCAGTAGCCAGTAGGAAGTATAGGTGGGGCAACCAGACTAAAATAATTCTGGGAAAAGGAAACATAGAGAGTTAGTCACCAACCAAATGCAGAGGAAGCACCTGATTAAATGTAGATAAGAATTATGGATTAATTTAACATGTGAGAGCTAGTTAATAATACTCCTGAGCTAAGAAGTCAAATAGTTTTTAATCAATATAAGCTTCTGTGTGTTTCTTTGGGACTGAACATCTCTGGGACCAGGCAGAACAGAAACTTCTGCCTATACTTAATGTTCCAGTATTTTTTAAAATTTCACACTATCTTGCTTTCACATAATTCTGGCTAAAAGAACCTTGAGCAGGTGTTTTTCAGTCTCCCCCCTGCTTGTGCTTAATACTAATTTACAACCAGTTTATAGTTAACAGAATGGGTAAAATTAAGTTAGAGGTGGAGACTTCCCTCATTGTGTCTTAGAAGCTACATAATATTCACTGTATTATTACTGGTAACATGAGTCTTGGCCACTTGTACAAAGTGGCACTTGTCTGGTTTGTTCTAATATAAAATTGCTGTCTCTTTCCCTTCTTTTCTCTTTGAGTCTGCACCAAGCTCTCAGGTGCAGATTATTTTCTGAGAACTCAATTTGCAGAAACTGTGCTTCAGTTTATGATCTTTACATAGTTCCTGAATAATTTTGTTCTTAAATTTTAACTTTGTCAATAATTGCACATTAAGAAAAAAGTATAACTGCAGTTAATATAATAGGATAGTCATAATGGAACTTCACTAAGGAATACATAGTGATGATGAGTTTACTTGGTAAATTTTTTTTGAGCAACAGTTTTAATCAAGGTGCCTGCAGAAATAAAAATACAGATTCAATAACTACATATACATTATTTATATGTAATTTTATTTATGTCATGGTTTTATAGACAGAGTGCCTATGTTCTATTACATGAAATTACAGCAAAAGGATTTATGTTTTATGTTTACCAATTGTCCAAACTACAGACTTTCAACCACAACAAAAATTCAACTATTTTACTCTGTGTCCTTTTGAACCCACCCAAGAATAAGGCAACTTTGGAAATCACTATAATAAGTATAATTCACACTGAAAATGTCTGACTCTAACATCTACATGTATTCCATCAAACCTCCACTGGAAATTCTTGAAAATCAGTCTCATTCAGCTGCAGAGAATTGCTGTAACATCAGCTTCAGTGAATATTTCCTCATTTTCAGAGAAGATGCATTTACTCAAGAATGGAAAACATGCTATTTTTTTTTCAGGTTAGTTCACTCTAACTAGAGAATTTCTAAGGAAAACTCATATTCTTCATAGTTCATTGTGAATACATGGTATGGTGGATGAAAATAACTGATCAAATTTGATTTGTAGGGGAACTCAATTTTAATTTTTATCACTTAAATTACTAAATTATCTGGCCTGATTGTGGAGTGATTGTTCTTTTCGTGTAGTTTGGAAATGCATTAATTCCTAATCCTCAAAGGAGCACTTAATCTGCCAAAAGGATATCTTCTAATACTAAGAAGAGTGTTCTCTGTTTGTCTCTGAGGAGCAGTGGTGATTTAAGTCAGGGCCTTTGATGACAAGTGCTACAATCACCATAGAAGATGAAATATCCTTCATTTTTGTAGACACAGTTTTTGAGAAAAGTGCATGGTAGTGCCACATATCATGTGTGATACTGCAGAAGGGTTTTTCTTCCTTGGCAAAGGACACAAATCCTGGACAGCCTCCTTCTGACACAGCTGTGTCGTTCTTTTTATAAATGGAGTCACATAGATCAAGTTAGAATAAAATGCTCTGAAGAATGAAAGGATTGATTTCTCTCGCCTTACAGTGGACTGGCTCAGAGGACTCTGTGTCTTGAATACATCACTCTTCCATCCACTGACGTAGACTACCAGATCATCGATGTAGCCTAAAGTTCCTTTCTAAAGCTGCAATGCCTCTAGACCCACTCACTATTTCATAACTCTGATATTTTCTCCAGTATACTTTCTGCTTGTGTTCTCTATTTCATTTTAGGTAAATTTTTGTTTCCATATTCTATGTCATCTAAATGAGGATAGGTGAAAGAAGACAATGAT
Source organism: Neodon shergylaensis (assembly GCA_025134845.1). NCBI lineage: Eukaryota > Metazoa > Chordata > Mammalia > Rodentia > Cricetidae > Neodon > Neodon shergylaensis. The sequence goes on from JABTXL010007139.1 coordinate 33,246,023, forward strand.
TGTCTATATTATTACCTATTACATTTAGTCATAGAATAATATTTATATATAGTAGTATTTAATATGATGTGTTAATTTCTTTTTATTTGTTGGTAGTTGAAATGGAAGCCAGGGTACCCTGAACACTTGATAACTCCTTTTCCACTGAGTCTAATCCTTAGCAATAAGTAAAGTCACAAATGTTTTGCACCCAGCAACTGGTATTTTTTGACCTGTACAGGAAGAGGAAGTGTGTGTTCTTCACAACTTTTAGGTACCTTAAATCTAAAAACCAAAAGTGAATAATTTTACTTCTTCCAAATAAGTTGTTGAGATTTATAACACAAAGGTCCCCCTTTCAAAATTAAATGTATAGTTCATCATATTTTCACCTTCATTTTCTACATTACCTATTTATTAAATGACAGTATGATATTATTTCTCTATCATATTCTTATGGTGCTAGAATATCAAGTGCTTAAGTACTTTAGTAAATTAAAAGGGGATATTATTTGAAAAGTTCACAAATCCTGAACAGTATTTATCCAAAGCAAATAATCTATTGAAATATCTTTGTGAGAACCAAAATTTTATTTCCTGGGGTTTGAAAATTATATACTTTTGTGTCAATACAGTTATATCAACTATTACAAAGGGGTTACATTCACCCTCTGGGATTATATTTAAATAACTTGCCCATACCCATCATGTTGCCTTTTTAGATATGTTAAATTTGCTTGTATTGGTATCAAATTTTACAATGTTGCCAATGAAGACAGGAAATGATTGAGAGTCACAGGTAACTTGTAAATGGATGGTTTGTTTAATATACTCCTTTGAAAAGCCACAATGTATGACTTTGAAATTATATGGAGTTATTCGATATTGATAATTGAAGCTGAGAGAGAAAGGTATTATAACAGCATAGATCATGTTCTTTAATGAGCAGAGACTTCTGTAGGGTGGCATTCATATATGAAATGTCACTTTCTGGTTAAGCATACAGTGAAGCATCATTTCTGAATCTCCTGATTACTGGTGTTACATTTAAAAGTCACTTGCCAAAACTATACGCTTATACCATTCAATCAAGGCTGTGACTTAAATTCCTTGGGGTAGATAAACCTAGTTGCGTTTGTCTACATTCTTGCAAGTGTTCCACAAAAGGATATGTCACAAGTAATAAAACAGTGCAAATGGTTTAAGGTAGTAGAAGTGACCGTAATTCATCTTGTGCCATTTTGATGGTTACTAGCTATGGCAATCATTCCATACACACAATCCCAGCCTTTTCATTTTCAGTGACGCTATGAAAATAGCCTCCAGACTGAGATAACATACATGTCATCACCAGTGCTTTGATGGTTTCACCACTCAAAGCTCTCACTGGAGAGAACTTCTCTTGCGTCCACTGGATTCCTATGGTTTATCATGTTTCTCAAAGTACCACATACTCTTCTAGTTCCAGGGCCAATAGCTTATTATTTCAAGCAGACTTCTTATTGCAGGAAGCTTTCCATCAAAATAGAGTCCAAAGTATAACCGTTTACTTTTAATGTGTTTCCATCACTTTTCTTGTCACTGTTCTTCCTTGTCAAAATGAAATGGAGACAAAACTTTCCCTTTAACACAAGGATGACCTTATTGGCTCAATCAAAGGCCAAGACTCTGAAGACCAGGAGGAGGGAGTCCATTTATCCCAGCTCTTTTCTTCAACAATCTAATATGTCAAGATTTTCATTAGTGCATTGGTACTATACATTAAATAGATGATATTTCAGAAAGCTGAAGTATCTCAGGCATAAACAAAAGGTTTTCACTGCTGTATCAGTGGGCACTAGAGTTCAATATCTTATACAATTTGGAAATAAAGAATTTTGCTACAGAAAAAAATAATAAAAAGGCGAGCAATTTAAATTTTCCTTGTGCTTATTAATTTTATATAAAAAATTGTTAAAATGTGTCAGGAAAGTCAGTGCTGATGTCAAAGAGTAAAGACTATCATCTCATTGACATTCATATGAAAGGATTCTCAGAGAAAAAAATCAGTTTTAAATACTGACTTTATTACCAAAATCTAGTTTGCACACATATGAAAAACCCATATTGAACCTAGTTATGCTTTTTAATTAGCAAACAAAGAAAATGCTGAAATTCTTTACAATTATTTTTAGTGAGTTTTTGTTAAATATTCTAATCTGCCAGAGAAATAATGGGAAGTTTTAATCTCTTTTCTATTCTTTCTATTTTTTTTTTTCAGGACAGGGTTTCTCTGTAGCTTTGGAGCCTGTCCTGGGACTACCTCTTGTAGACCAGGCTGGATTCGAACTCACAGAGATTCGCCAGCCTCTGATTCTCAAGTGCTGGGATTGTAGACCAGGCTGGATTCGAACTCACAGAGATTCGCCAGCCTCTGATTCTCAAGTGCTGGGATTAAAGGCATGTGCCACCACTGCCTGCCTTATCTTCTTAAATGACGTTGCTTAGCTACTTCCTATAAATAACAATCAAACTACTCATAGAATACAGTTTCTTAAGGTGCGGCATTATGCATCATAAGTCACCATAACACAGATATTTTCCATTAACTCAAATAGAATAAACATCTATTGAAGATTTGATGAAAGCTTGAATGAAATCTTATTTTTCTAAGGTTGTTTTGCCTATTTTTGTCACTCAGTGGTTTTACTAGTATTTGTTGAGCAGACAGCATGTTAAGGAAGATAAGCACACAGTGTTGCAAATGATCTCTGATGTCAACTTCTCTTCTAAGAATTCATTCTTACAGATGCAAACTTGATCTCTCAGTACATCTTTTCATTATTACACATCATTTTCTCCAGGCGAGTAGAGCATATCCTTCTGATAGAATTATGTGACTTAAGGACACTCGTATTTTATTTAATGAAATATTTTTGTACTATATAGAATATTAAGTGTCCAAGTCTGGTACTAAAATTGAGAGGCTGACAGGGAATGCATGAAATTAGAATCCTTTCTCAGTTTAAAAATATTAGTGACTTGCTATGCTTTTGTTTCTCATTTGGTGGTGGTGGGGGTATCGATAGACTAGTCAGTTTTCTTTGTAGACTCTCTAACACTTCAGCCAGCTCACAAGTTCCTGGTTCTTTTACTCAAATATGTATGTACTGCAATTGATGGAGGCCATCTGGAGGAACAAAAAAAATGGCTCATTTTAACACCTGGAATTTTTCTTTGGGTAATGGGCAGTAATAACCATCCTGTCAGGCATGTATCCTAAGGTTCCTGCCACTTCCACCAGTGAATTTCTTTCCAATAGGTTAGAGGGGTGGGAAAGACTAAAGAGGTGAAAATGATTTTCTATTGCAAATATTCATTCTCCGAATCAGTGTAAAGGTGTCTAGAAACCATACATTTGAATGCAAAGCAAGATTCTGAGATTTGAATATTCTGACCTATAGTTTGATTTTCTAAATGAAAATGTTAACATTATCTCATGATATTATGATGACTAATGTTAATACAATATATCAATTACTTTATTATTAAAACAAATGGATTATATTGTTATTTTACCATATCAAACTTGAGTAGATTAAATAATTGCACATTAGAGACAAATATAACACATGAAAGTATAAAGATAAACAATAAACTACTCTAAATTATTAAACTCTGTTTAATTTCATGGATGTTGAAGTTTTTCAAAGTATTTGCAGTTATAACAAAAGTATGGTAATGAATGTCTGAACAATGAAAACTTACAATCGCTTTCAAATATATTCATATGACAAATCCATCTATAAACTGGTATTTCAAACTCAATATTTTAAAGTATATTATGTACATTATCATATTGCTTTTATTCACTATATATTATAGCAATAGCACAGTATATACTGTATCATAGCTTATCTTGTTGATTATTGTATGTTAAATTTTCCTCATTTGAAAATAGGGGAGTCCATATTTGTGCTTTTAAAGTATATTTATTTTCAGGAAAAATAGGAAATTTACCTCTCACTTTTTTTCCAATTTCAGATCACCATTCCAATTTTATGCTATCCAAGATCTCTATCACTTGCCTTATGATTTATCTTAGTTTATGTACACAATAGGCATTTTACAATTTTTGTTAATTATGTCCATTTCAAGTTGCAGTTTTTCTGAATTTATATGATTTTCTTCTAAACATTTTAAAGTCAGTTTCTTAAATTCCTGTGATTATTGTGGACACTGGAAAGTAGGTGAGTGATTAATCCTGTAATCCATATTTTATTTAGTGTAAAAAGAAGGCTTTAGTTAAATATCCACAGGATAAAATTTTCAACATGCACTTTGTGCTGTTGGATTTTTGGATAGTTTTATTTTTCTTCATTTTAGCTAGAAGCACTTGGTGTTGTCTTCTTGTCTAATGCATCTCCCATTGTTTTTCACACACACACACACACACATACAAAAATAGCTTTTTTTCTTTTAACTATACTTGACAATTTAAAATATGGGTTTTCTGTATAAAATCTTGTCTAAATTTTTTAGTCTTTCTTATTTTCCTTTGTATCATATTTTAGTTTTCATTATTCAAGTAATATTGCCTTTAAATTTTCTATTCCCTTTAAATTCTACACAGTATCATTTACACTTTAGCAACTATCAATGTGCTACTATCCAGGGATTTTAAGTACTGAACAGTGGATTTTAAATTTTGATCACTTATATTTCCTTAATACATAAGTTTGATATGTTAAATATGTTGATTATCTTCTTATCCATATAAGAAATACAGAACAGTCACTATAAACACAAGATGTTTACATGTTTAATCCTCCCATTTTTTATTACATAAAAAACAAACAACCAAAATCAGAAAATAGGGATTAACTCCTAAAAATGTTTCAGAATCAAATGAAGTTAGTTGTCATAAACTTCTATGGGTGGCATTTTCCAGTTATTATCATTATTATGAGATACTTTCAATCTCTTTACAGATAGGTAGTAATTTGACTGTCAAGAAGATATTTGCCAATATAATTCACACCGCAAATCTCTGAATTAGCTGTTGGCAGTTAAATATGTTAGCAAAAGAAAAACTGAAGGTAACAAGGTTTTTTTTGATTTCAGTGTAATTTGTTTGATATTGGAGATAGATATTATATTACATATAACGTTGATTCCATGCATAATAAAAAGAAGTCTGATCTTTACAAGATTGCTGTCATGGCGAAACATTTCAATGTATGAAGCACAAATAATAAAAACTCAGTGAGAGAAATTGAGGCTCCAACTGAAGATCTGAAATGTAAAACAGCCAGCCACAGGCTCTTACCTTGACCTCAGACTGAAAATGGTGAACCTGCCTCCTGGAATCTCAGAATGAGACTATGTCTCAGAGCTCCCCTCCCCATTTTATACTCTTCTCTATGGCTGGGATTAAAGGCCTGCACCACTGGGATTAAAAGCATGCACCACCCGATTTCTATAGCAACTAGTGTGGCTACTGGGATTAAAATTGCATGGCATTGTGGCTACGGGGATTAAAGGTGTGTGTTACCATAACCTGGTCTTTAAAGCTGACCAGTGGGACTGTTTTATTCTCAGATCTTAAAGCATTGCAGATATTGTCAATGGAGATTGAGGCAGATTGCCCTAGACTATAGAGAAGTATGAGCAGGCCACAAGAGGGATCTCCTGCAATGATATTAGACTCTATGCTTCCAGCTAATTCCTGAAAATCAATATTTAACATCATTATCATCATTTACAAATGGATGCATTATTTAAAAGAGGAGCTTAAAGTGGCAATTCTATTGACCTTCATATTGTGGGCCACTTGGCACAACTCAACCTTGTGTTCTTGCTACTTTAGTAGAAGATGGAAAAGCAATATAAAGGCATGGACATTTTCCATAAGTTCTCTCTGTATCAGGAGATAAAAATATGTTTGGTATCTTCCAAATTGGTTTTTAGATCTTAATTTTCATCATAGAAAAGGGATTAGTCTCTGTCTCTGTCTCCTTTCATCGCCTGATGAAGGTTAATATTCAGGAGGATGCCTATATGTTTTTCTTTGGGTTCTCCTTCTTATTTAGCTTCTCTAAGAACCTGAGTTATAGGCTCTATGTCCTTTATTTATGGCTAGAAACCAAATATGAGTGAGTACATCCCATGTTCCTCTTTTTGGGTCTGGCTTACCTCACTCAGGATAGTGTTTTCTATTTCCATCCATTTGCCTGCAAACTTCAAGAAGTCCTTGTTTTTTACTGCTGAGTAGTACTCTAATATGTATCACATTGGAGCACCGGACTGCAATCTCAAGGTCCAAATCAGGAGCAGAAGGAGAGAGTGCACGAGCAAGGAACTCAGGACCGCGAGGGGTGCACCCACACAATGAGACAATGGGGATGTTCTATCGGGAACTCACCAAGGCCAGCTGGCCTGGGTCTGAAAAAGTTTGGGATAAAACTGGTCTCGCTGAACATAGCGGACAATGAGGACTACTGAGACCTCAAGAACAATGGCAATGGGTTTTTGATCCTACCGCACCTATTGGCTTTGTGGGAACCTAGGCAGTTTGGATGATCACCTTACTAGACCTGGATGGAGGTGGGTGGTCCTTGGACTTCCCACAGGGCAGGGAACCCTGACTGCTCTTTGGGCTTACGAGGGAGGGGGACTTGATTGGGGGAGGGAGAGGGAAAGGGGAGGTGGAGGAGGGGAAGAGACAGAAATCTTTAATAAAAAAAATAAAATTAAAAAAAAGGGATTAGTTCATTAACTGTCTAGTATGTAATTCATTATTCTGGTATCAGAACAGACTTGAAATACATTGTTTACTTTTTTGTTTCTGTAAACAATTACATGATAGAGACAACTAAGGAAGGCATTATTTCAGATTTATTTTTATGGTTTAAGAAGTTAAAGTCAACAACTGCAAGGAAGAATGTAGGTTGTGGGGTTGGTAGTCATGTTTCATACACAATCGGAAAGCAGTAATGGTGAATACTGGTACTCAGTTTGCCTTTGCCATTTTTCCTCTCTGCTTAGAGATAATAAGTACCCTTTATATTCGGGCAATTTAATTTTTTGGGCTTTTGAATAATTATAGTATATTTTTCTGTAGCAAATCTTGAGATGATTCTTCCTTATCTATGTAGATATATTACATATTAGATTTACAATAAAGATTAGTAATCAAATGATGTTTGATGACAAGGAAGATACAGGATTTTGGAAAAATAGCTCAATGGATAAAATGCTTACCATATAAAGATGAGCACTCGCCGGGTGGTGGTGGCGCAAGCCACCAGAACTTCGGAGGCAGAGGCAGGTGGATCTCTATGAGTTCGAGGCCAGCCTGGTCTACAAGAGCTAGTTCCGGGACAGGCATCAAAGCTACAGAGAAACCTTGTCTTGTCTCAAAAACAAAAATAATGAAGAGCACTTGAGTTGGTCCCAAGCACCCATGTAAGAGCCAGGAGCAGTGTCTTACCGCTGTGATTTTCACAGTGTAGCATGGATTTCCAGATCTCCAAATCTTACTGGCCTGAACAGAGAAAGGGCTGTGAAAGGGGAGCATATGACATACATAAAATACTTGGAAATGTAGCTTCTTGATTCTAAAAAGAAAAAATGTCTGCAGGTGTTATAGGTGCACAAAGTATTAATCCTTATTTAATTAATACTTCTTTAACTCTGTTTTTCATATCTATCTATCTGTATACAAATATATTTGTATATAAGTATGTGTATGTATGAAACATGCATATATAATATATCTACATAGATAAAGAAGTTTAATCATCTCAAGAGTTGCTACAGAATAATATAATTATTCACATGCTTTAAAAATTGAACTTTAGATTATCTTATATTTTTTAAATCTTAGCACATTTTCCTTTTGGGCTTCTTATATTTTGGCACTATTTAACCAAAATATTTATGTATTAATTACTATTTCTTTTAAAGTGTTTAACTCTTTCAACACACATGAGAGAGTTATGAATGAGTAAATGATGTATGTTATTTTGAGGATTCTAAAAAGATAACGAGTCCTTTGGTTCAAAACTACTTTTCATCATAGCTAAATAGAAGACAGTCTACACATGAGTGACTGCTATCATGTTTGAGTTTATGCATATTAGCATATCTTTCAGGGTACAAAATAAAATAGTAGCTCTGTTTTCCCATACTGTATTATTCCAACAAATATCTTCACAAAACTTCAGAAGGATTTATAAGCTTAAGTTAAACTTAATTTGAATTTCTCAAAGAAAAACAAACTGTTCATGAAATCCTAAAGCATTATCCTGGATTTTTCACTAAGTTACTTTCACATCTACAAAAGTAAAGGTAAATAACTCCCATCATCAGTTAGGGAGCTGCTCAGTGCTTCCAGAGATCAAGCTCTAAATCTTCTAGGCTTAGCACAGTATGTTTTTCCCTCACCTTGCCTTGATGAAATCTAAACAAGGGCTTTAGGGGCATGGAGACAGTCATTCCTCTTGGCTTCCAAGCAAGATCAGGCTTGGCTGTTGTTTCAATGAACACTTTTACAGATTAATAAACTAGTGAAAGCAAAGGGGGCATGCAGGAAAGATTATGAAAGCTTTTCATATATAATTACCAGAAATAGCACTCAGTCTATCTGCTCCTGACTGTTTATTGACTAGACTTACATCTAAGGTCACTCCTTACTACAAGGGAGTCTGGGAATAGTAGTCTAATCTCTTGACCAGTTAGAAAAGAGTGATTTGAAGATCAGCTGTCTCTTTTCTCCACAATGCTTCTAACTCACTCAGAGTTCCCTGTTTATAGTTGTAAAGTAAAGAAAATAAATATGCTATATATCAACAATCAACAATTTAAGCATTTTCTTCATTTAATATTTTATTTTTCATTGGGCTAGGTTACAAAGTAACAAACTTCTATATAGTAATATATTTTATATTATTTTTTTAAAGAATCCTTTTTAATTTATATACCAATCCCAGTTCCCTCTCCCTTCCCTTCTCCTGATCCCCTCACATTCTCCCTAGCCAATCTTTAGAGAGAGTGAGGCTTCCTGTAAGGTGTCAACAAAGTCCATCACATCTCTTGAGGCAGAGCCAAGCCCTCCCCCTGTATCTAGGCTGAGCAAGGTATCCTTCCACAGGCTATGTGCTCCAAAAACCAGTTCATGCACTAGGGATAAATACTGCTTTCACTGCCAGTGGCACCACAAAATGCCCAAGCCATACAACTGTCGTTCACATTCAGAGGACCTGGTTCAGTCCTATGCAGTTTCCCCAGCTGTCAGTCTGAAATCAGTGAGTTCTCACTAAGTTGTGTCATCTCTTTCTGTGGATTTCCCTATCATCATCTTGACCCCTTTGCTCATATTATTGCTCCTCCTCCTCTACAACTGGGCTCCAGTTGAACTCAAGAAACTAGACACCAACACAACCAAATAACCCCGATTAAAAAATGAAGTAGAGGTCAAAACAGAGAATTCTCAACAGAGGAATTGTAAATGGCCAAAAGGCACTTAAGGAGTTGCTCAACATCTTTAGCTAACAGGAAAATGCAAATTAAAACAACTCTGGTACACCATATTACACCTGTCAGAATGGCTAAAAATCAAAAACATTGAAGATAGCTCATGCTGGAGAGAATGTGGAGAAAGGGGAACACACCTCCACTGCTGGTGGGAGTGCAAACTTGCATAGCCTCTTTGGAAATCAGTGTGGTAGTTTCTTAGAAATTTTATAATCAGTCTACCTTAAGATCCAGCAATATCAATCTCAGATATATATTCACAGGATACACACTCATATACAAGGACATCTGCTGAATGTTGTTTATATCAGCATTATAAGCAATTGCCAGAACCTGGAAACAACCTAAATTTCCCTCAACCAAAGAATGGATAAAGAAAATGTGGAACATTTATTTAAACAGAAGAGTAGTACTCTGGAAAAAAAAAAAAAAGAAGACATCTTGAAATTTTAAGCCAAATGAATGGAACTAGAAGAGAAAAAAAAAATCCTGAGATCCTGAGTGAGGTAACTCAGATCCAAAAAGACAAACACTGTATGTTCTCAATCATCAGTGGATATTAGATATAAAGAAAGAAATAACAAGAAAGAAATAACCAGCCTACAGTCCATAATCCAAAAGAAGCCAGAAAACAAGGAGGATCCTAAGGGAGACATACAAGGATATCCCTGGAGAGGAAATGTACAAGATCTCTCTAATAAATAGGGAGAATGGGGGAGGGGAGAAGATGACGGGGAAGTGAGGAAAGGAGAAGAGGAGGGAATAGAATGTGAGGGACTGGGAGAGTCAAATTGGGGGTAGATCAGAGTAGGACAACAAGGAAAGAGATATCTTGATAGAGGGAGCCATTCAGGGTTTAGTGAGAAATCTGATACAAGGAAAATACGAAGAAATCCATAAGGATGACCCCAGCTAAGAATTTAAGCAAGAGTTGAGGATACCTGAACTGTCCTTTCCCTGTAATCAGGTTGATGACTACCTTGTCATCATAGAACCTTCACCCAGTAACTAATGGAAGCAGAGTCATCAATCCACAGCAAAGCACTGGGCTGACCTCCTATATTTTACTTTATTCATCCTGTCAGTTTCAGTCATCCACTCCCTTTACCTCCATTTCTCTGCTATCACATTCCCTCCTGCACCTATTTGCCCTCAGCAGTCCTGTTTTTACTTTATTCTGTTTCTCTCTCTGCTCGCACTTTCCATGATGCTCCCATTAGCCTCCAGTATTTTGTTTTTCTTTGTTCTACTTCTACTCCCATTCCCATTCTTCAAAGCCATTTCCCCCAGTATCTTGGACCCTGATAGGATTGCTTCATCTTTATTTATATTAACTCCTGCCTGGATGTACATACCAAAAATGTTGGTTAACATAAAAAAGAAAATTGTGTCATTTGTTTTTCTGAGCCTGGGTTTGCTTTCTTAAGGTTTTATTTTCAACATTTTCCAATGATCTTGCATACTTATGATTCTACTTTGGTTTTTGGACGAATAAAATTACAGTTGTATGTGTAAAATGTTTCTGTTATCCACTCATTAAATAATGATCATTTTCTTTCTTTTGGGAACCTTATAGTAATAAACACAGTTGTGTAAGTATATCTGTAGTGGGGTATAATATAATTTGGGTATATGCTCTAGAGTGGTATATCTGGGTCTTATGATAGTTTTGTTTTTAGTTATTATTTTTAAAGAATATTTCACAATGAGAAGTGGTGGCACATACCTTTAATCCCAGCACTTCGAAGGCAGAGACAGGCAGATCTCTTAGGCAGAGGCCAGTGTGGTCTACAGAGTGAGTTACAGGACATAAGGGATACACAGAGAAACCATGTCTGAAAAAACAGACAGATAAAATAATAAGAAATGTTTCAAACTTTCTCTAGGTCTTGTGCTAGTTTACAACCCTAACAGCAGAAGGAAGAGGTGTCTGTCACACTTTTGCATTTATTAGTATATGTTGCCTCAAAGTGATTTTAATTTGCATTTCTCTGATGACAAGAAAGATGAACAATGAGTGTTTGTGTGCATGTTATTTGTGTTTTATAAATTCCATGTGTTTATATATGTATATATGTAGGCTATTTGTGTTTGTTCTTTTGAGTATTGTCTGTTCAGAATATTGTCTCCTTTGTTGACGAATAAAGTTGCTATGGATGCATAATTTTTTAAGTTCTTCATAAATTTCTGAAATTAATCTCTTGTCTGAAGTATAACTGGCAAAGACTTTATCTGTTCTATAGGTTTTCTTCACATTCTGCTGATAGCTACTTCCATTAAAATTCTATCCAGAAATGCTTATTCCTATGCATCTAATGTTTGCCTTCTGTATTCACAGCATTTGAGGTTTCAAATTAAGGTCCTTGGTCCAGTTAGAGTTGATTTTTGTCCAGTCTGAGGTTTATGGATTCAATTTCACTCTTCTGTGAGTAAATATATAGCTTGATCAGAACCTTTTCTTCCCCAGTAGATATTTTTGACAGATTTATTCAAAAATTGGGTGGCAATGGCTGTGAAATGTATGTTTTAGTCTCCTTCTACAGTCCCTTGGTCAGCCTATTTGTTTCTAGGTCAGTACCATGCTCTCTTTACCCTAAAGGAATGTTTGAGGTCAGGAAATGTGATGTTTTCTGCTGTGATATTTCTGCTTAGATATGCTTTGTTCATCTCTAGCTTTGTGTGTGTGTGTGTACTGATTTTTTCATGCTTTCCTTTGCATATTAGAATTATATCATTGGAGTTTAGGTAATGATTGCTTAGAGTCAGTAGATTTTGAATGGTGCTGGTGGAATCCTTTATTTTCATGGCAATAGCACACAATTTGGCAACATACAGTCTTTTCATTGTCTAGTGTCCATGACTGTAAGTTTTTAAGAGTCTTAAAGCTACTTACATATATTTATTTTACCTTCTTGGTAAAGCTGATTGCTAGATTTAATTTTGAAGCTAACTTCTTTTTCAGAAACTATTGTTTCTACATAAAAAAGTATAATTTGAGACCAGCCTGTTCTACAAGAGCTAGTTCCAGGACAGACTTGAAAGCTACAGAGAAACCCTGTCTCAAAAATCAAAACAAAACAAAAAAGTAATCACTAATTAAGTAAATAAATAGTATTTTATAACTCTCAATATTAATCTATTTTGATTAAATGTAAAAATTATTTTTCATTTGGAAAAGAAATTTCAAAAATTAACTTTAATATAGCTTGATAAAATACATTATTGAATTATATGTGTGTGTGTCTGTGTGTGATTGTGTTTCTGTGTCTGTGTGCTTGTCTGTGTGTTTGTAACTTTACACTAAGGACTAGTACATGAGATTATAGAAGCTCTGATCATAAAAATATAATTAAAATGTGATATATACACACTACAGAATACTATTAGCTATAAAGAAAAATAAAATCATGAATTTTTTAGGTAAATTGGTGGACGTACAAACAGCATATTTAGTGATGTAGCTCATATCCAGAAATAAAAATATCGAATTTTCTATCTTATGGGAGGATCCTAGCTCCCAATGGTAAGATGTGAATACCTTAACCTGAAGCAACTTCAAAACCCAGGGAAGTAAAGCAGGATCGTTTTCAGGACAGGGGAATTGAAAAGCAACATAGCGGAGACTACCTGGATAAATAATCTAATCGGGGAAATGGGAAAGGGGGTATTTTAGGGAAGAGGATTGGAGGTAAATATAGAAGAAAGAATAAGGTGTGTAAAATAACCACAAGGATTTCTAAAGAGTTACAAGAAATCACACAAATATTTACCAAAATCTCATATAATACATGTCACTCCATTGATAAATATACACATATAATTTTAATGGACCTTTTACATCTGAGTTCCCTCCACCGACCAAAGACAATCTAACAAAACATCAATATAAGACATAAGAATTCCTGTTTTCTGAATCATGTTCTTGTGAGCCCATACTCTTTTGAACAAACTGGGGATTCACCGTGATCTCCTGGTCCGTGGCCTTCAGTCACTCATCTAGCTCTATGCACTTTAGCATCTCTTGATCAATGTTATGAAGCATGGCTGGGTTATTATATTTTTCAGGATTATCATGGAAACTGACCATACCATCCTTTTGATTGATACTTGCAAAAATTTCCCCATCTTCTATCATGTGGAGAACGTACCTCCAGTTACTCTTGAAACTAAAGCCCATCCTGAGTTAACAGAATTGTCACCTTGGCCTGGCGAGTGTGAAGAGGGCAGCAGGAAGTACCATGCCAGTCCCACGCCGGTTCCACCTGGACATACAAAAATTCAGTTTTAACATCTTCAGCCCTGTTGCTTTCAGAAAACCAGTCTGCAAAGAAAGAAAAAAAATCAAAATAAAAAGAATCCCTGTTTTGATTTTTAAACAGGCATACCAAAGGTCTTCCCCAAACATGCACAGTTTACTGTTGCCCTTGATTACCAACCAGCGGCAGAAGGTAAGTCTCAATTGCTAAAGAAACCACGCATTTCAGAAACAGGACCCATAGATACCTGAGCTAGAACTGACCTGAAAGCCCTCTCCCTGAGAATTTACTTTCATGGAATAAATGACACCGTGCAAGCTTCCAAACAAGGTAAAACAAAGAAAACCAACAATGATACCTATGATAGTTATGATGCCTATAAAATTTATCAACATATCAACATGTCACCAATCGCCCTAAGGATCGAGCAATGCCCTTCAAACCTTGACAGCTATCAGCAGGCCTCCAGTTGGACTTAAGACATAGCCAACAAGATAGAGACCATTCTGGGTACTGGAAGCATACTAACTACTCTGTACTAGTGAAGCCATGACTATTGGTAGGATATCTACAACCACAAATTTACTAATCCATCATAATCCCTAGGAAAAATATCTGTAAGCATTTTTGCTTATATCCAGAGAAAAGTGTAGCCATTACTCCTTTACCAAGGAAACATTTCTTTGCAGTTGAAAGAGCCCATAACAAAAAACCAACCCAACACAATCCAAATGCAGAGTTATGTATCCCAGGTCTAATGCATATATGTTTACAACACTCCTGTACTGAAGGCTCTTGAGTCATTTCCAAAGAGAGGGTGGAGAGATTATAAGAGCCAGAGGATGCTAAAGTGTGCTATGTCATTGTTTCCTAGAAACATCAGAAGCAATATCGATAAAGTCTCAACAACCCTCCTGGCCTAAGGAGAGCTTATTAAGGATGATACCAACAGACATGAAAAAGTGGATGGGGAAAATTCCATGAGGACTCAACAATACACAAAGAACAGCAAGCAAATGAGAAAAGTTAAAAATGTGAAAATTGGCCTTCTCCAGGGAAGAGTACATCAATTGGTTGTCTAGTGCCAAAAGGTCATCCCAGAAAATGTAACTACAGGTAGCATAACAACTAAGCAGGTAATATTTAGGAAACTATATGTATATATATTGTAGAGAGCCATCAATAACTTTGGCAAAAGACTGGATTAAGTGGAGGTTCCCAAGAGATCCCATTGATCAATAACTACATTAGATAAAACCCATTCCTTGTACTATGCATGAAACTATGGAGTTGGCCTGGCATAGCTGTCTCCAGAGGCATGTGTCATGGGTTTTTCAGGTTATAGATTCCCTGCCCTCTGTGGCTCAATGTGCTTTCTAATTCCTGAGAGACTGATATACCACTCAGGCAGCCAAGGGTTTGGGTCACTTTGTGTTTCTCTGTATGTTCCCTTAGTAGTTAAGGAAGTGTGAAGGCTTGCCAGGACAATTGGTCTCAAACATTAATTTTGTCTACCCTGTATGGCTTGCAAATATTCCTATATTCTAGCAACTACAACTGTATTAATCCTAGAAATGGTCATTTTATTCTGTTTCTGATGAACCCAGAAGAAGTCGGCTTGCTCTCAATAAAATTGTCACAGCCTCAGTCTTGCTATGTCCACTTCAATCCAAGCTTGGTTTCATTACTCATGGCCACATCTGGTGATCTTTACCAAGTAAGGAAGCATCTGTGTTTACAGTACTGAAAATATGATTTGGTTATGATGTATGTTCAGTTGGGGTTCTCTCTTCCCTATTATTTGATTATTTAATTAGATCACCTTCAGATTCTTATTCATTTTAGGAAGCTTCTACCATATTTTGTAGGATTTCTCCATTGCCCCAGTTTTTAGCTTTCTACCCCATATTCCCTCCCCTGTCCCTCTTTCCACTCTTCTCCTGTATTTCACCCTCCCATTCCAGTCCATATGTACATACACATGTATGTATGTATAATTTCCATATATACATACATATATATTTATGTATAATTTCTTTTACAAAGGAAATCAGCCCATCCCCATAGTCCCTTACTCTCTACTTACAAACATGTTTATGTAGAGTATGTCTTGCTTCCAGTAGTTTTTTTTAAATCTCTTTTTTAATGGCACTTAGTGTACGTGTGTGTGTGTGTGTGTGCATGTGATCTTCTCAACAATGTTATAAAGAATAAAACAATTTAATGATTATGTTTCAGTATTAGTAATGATTTACTGGAAAACACAATACATATTTATATTTTTAACAAAGGGGACAAAATAATATGGATTTTTAATTACACAGTGGGATAGTTGTGATTTTTAGCAAAAGCGTCTGAATATTAAGGCATAAAACATGTAAATATTCATTAATATCTTGGTCTTCCTCCCTTCTGCGGGGCCATGGGATCCGCCAGCTCAGCCTGTTTGGGTGCTGGGACAGGGTGCTGAGGGCAACAGGGCCGGTGGGAATTGCTTTGCTTCAATTGCCTGTCTGCAGCAAGGTAGGCCCTTTGTTAGCAAGGTTCCTGGCCACCAAGGGAACCTGATTCTGTTCTGGGGGACCCATCAGAGTGGTTGGTGAGTGTGCTCTTGACCAGTGGCAGGTGCCCGGAAACAGAGCAGGGACATTCCCCGACCCCCTACCCCCTTCACTCCCCGGTCATTCAGCAGGGGCTGCTCCCCTCTGCTGGGGCCTCTCTCTCCCTAACCCACCCCAGTTTGCACCAAGGAACCTCCTCCCTTCTTCCTCCCTTCTGTGGGGCCACGGGATCTGCCAGCTCAGCCTGTTTGGGTGCTGGGATGGGGTGCTGAGGGCAAAGGGGCCAGCGGGAATTGCTTTGCTTGAATAGCCTGTCTGCAGCAAGGTAGGCTCTTTGTTAGCGAGGTTCCTGGCCACCAAGGGAACCTGATCCTGTTCCATAAGATCCATCGGATAGCATTTGAAGGAAGAGATGGGCAGGCACCAAGGCAAGAATTCCTCTACCAATCTGAAAAACAACATGAAAACACCACAATCCAGTGATCAGACAACAGAAGGTCTTGAACAGCCTAATCCAGAAGAAGGGGAAAAAATTGACATTATGAAAGCGATAGAGTCTCTTAAACGGCATGTAAAAAAACGCCCTTATGGAAATGGATGAGAAGTATAACAAAAAGTTTGAAGAAATGAATAAATACGTAAATGATGCCCTGGGAAACTAAGAAAAAGCAATCATTAATATCTTGCTAACTACCACCTAGATACACAACTAGTTAAGAAAGACTTCAGATGAAATATTTTTCTTGAGCAAGATTACATGCACCAAGTACGATATTGTTACAAACAAATCATTATTGTATGTTTCCCAATTAAAATAATGAGTATTAATGAAGCTGATTTTCCTAATGTTAAAATTTTTTTTCCTCTTGACACACACACTTTGAAGGCAAATTTTCAACAGTAATACCCATTGTCAAAATCTAAGATATAAACAATTGTTATTTAATGTCGAAAAACTTCAGTTAGTTGTTTGTGTCTTAGATTATCATGGGATTCCTATGTAGTAATCAGTAAACACAGATGTGGTGGTGTAAAACTGATGCAATGGGGAAAAATGTGTTCCAGGAACCCTAGAAACTAGAGAGAACTTTCTAGTAGACATCATGTACATCTTCCATTTGTTTGTTTGTTTATTTATTTTTTTCAAGGATACTCACTGCAACTCTGACTTCCCTGAAACACACTGTGTAGAACAGGTTGACCTTAAACTCAGAGATCTACCTGCCTCTGCTTTCCAAATGTTAGGATTAAAAAGTTGACTGTCACCATGTGTAGCTATACATCTCTCTTGAATACAGATTGTGTTATTCTGTTATTAACAGCTTTGTGTGAAAAATCACTGAAATGATACGACTATCTTACATATATGTGGATAAATGGTTAGACTTTCATACAGTTCAGGTTGCCTAGAACTCATTAAATTAGACAACATAGACTAGATTCCATTCATGTTCAGCACTGATCCTAGGCAAATTAAGTATTTGAAAAGTAGATATGTTATTTTAACATTCACTTTGGAATAGAAATGTCCTCATGTGAATTCCTATCAAATTTGTCTTTTGCTTTTAGAGTAAGGTTTCTTAGTAAATACATATTTCTGGTTAATGGCATTTTTAAAACCAAAGTGAATGATCTTTGCTAAGCCTTAGAACATGCATTACTATAAGCAATTGCCTTCACATTGCCAATTAGGATGCTCAGTATAAGCCTGAGTGTGTAAAAGCAAATGCAGGAGCTTATTTTAACAAGTCAGCGACTACGACTGGAAGATCTGAAATCATTTCATAATCAAGACTTCCAGACATCATTGCCTTTAAGTTGTTTGCATAGTTAACGCAGTTATTGTGAGCCCAGGAATTGCCAATAAAGTGCAATTACAGGCCTATAGAGATGGAGCAGTGGGTGAGGTGCAAGTTTCACGAGTATGAAAAACTGAATGTTACCACTTGGAACTCCATAAAAGCTGAGTTTGGAAACACATTTCTGTAATTTCAGTGCTCCCACAATGACACAGTAGGTGAAGAGAAGAGAACCCTCAGAAATTGCAGCCCATCAAGTCTAAGGTAAGTAACAATAAACAACAAATCTGTCTCAAAGAATTTAGAAACTGAGCACAAGTACCCAAAGTTGTCCTGTGAGTTCTATGGTAGGCGTAATGGCCCTTGCATTCACACATGTGAACAAATACATGTACAAACATGTATGGCTAATTTTCAAATGACATTGCAAATTTGGTGATCCATTAGAAAAATATTATAAAGAAGAGTTTTGAATATGTATTTCTCTAGCAATGAATAATTATTTTTACAGCAAATGAGCTTATGGTATTAAGGGGAGTGACAGATTGAATTTGAAAAAAATAGGATCTAACATTGACGGAAGTTAATATTAAAACTTATATTTCCCTATAACAAATTTTCCTGTATTAGTGTACCAAGTATCTTTTCTTCTATCTCATAGTCTTGTACTAAAATACTGTGTTCTCTTTGAAATACTAAAGTATGACTAAATTCAGGGCTGAAATCAATAAATTATAGTAAAAATAATACAAAGACAATGAATCAAAGTGTTTGTTCTCACAAAACATCAGTAAGATTTACAAGAATTATGTAAATTTACCAAAAGGAAGAGAGAGAAGACCAAATTCAAGAGAGAGAGACAGAGAGAGAGAGAGACAGAGAGAGAGAGAGAAATGGGGATTCAAAAAAACAGACACTGAAGAAATCCAGAGACTCATGAGGACATACATTATAAACATATGCTTTATCAAAACAGAAAATGTAAAAGAAGCAGTTAATTTTCTTAACACTAATATTTATCAAAGATAAATTAATATCAGACAAGAAATTTAAACAGACCTATAGCCACCAGTGAAACAAAAGAGGTTAATAACTCCTCTTAAAACAAAAATGACACCAGATGGATTTAGTACAAAAATTACTAGACTTTCAAAAAAGAGTTAACATTAATGCTCCTCAAATTTTTCCTGAAAATAGAAACAGAAGGAGCATTGCATGATTCATTATATGAATTCAGAGCTACTCTATTCTCAAACATAAAAAGGCCCAATAAAGTATGAGCCTTTCAGAATAACATCCTTTAAGAAGGTAAATGCAAACATGCTTGCAAAGTCAATCCAATACAACTTGAAAAAGATCATCTCCCATGATCAAGTAAGTTTTATTCAAGAAATTCAGGGATGGTTCAATATATGGGTATATATATGTGAAATCTTACATATAAACAAAATGAAAGACAAAACCACATGATCATCTCATAAAAGACCTTTGACAAAATCAAGCACCCATTCATGGTAGATGTACTGGTGAGCTCTGAAGCCTGAGACCTACGATTTGTTGTGGAAAACCAGCGAATATTTGGAGAACATAAAAAGGTGAACAGATACATAAAGGACATTATCAAATATCACTGTATTTAGAAATATGTGATCCTCTTCCAATGCAAGGGATCTTCTTAATTGTCATATTGTTCCTCAACCCCAGATGGAATCATAGCATATTCTATGTTTTGTTTTGTTTTTTGCTTCCTGTTGATGTTCAACCTGAAGGTATTGTACTTACTAAATAAGAACTTGACCATGAGATAAGTCTCCAATCTCCTGTCAGGTCCTTGTATATACTTTCTATTTCAGTATCCCAGTGTTCTAGAAGTAGAGATCATGTTCATTCTTATCAAAGTTTAATACAGGAAACAATCAAAAACACTGAGTCAGTTTTTACATTGAAATTATAACTGGAGGCATTTTTCTTGTCTTTCAGAGCCATAAACTCTAACCAACCAAAGGACAAAGGAGGAATTTTCTTTGTAACAAAATACCGTTTGATTTTACTTTGTAGTTTTCTCTGTCCTCAAACAGTAATCCTGTGTTAATGTAACCTCCCCCATACAGTGTGGGAGACACTGACATAATATATCAAGTAAGTATGTTAGTTCACAACACTGAAGTCGTCAAAATGAAAAACAGAATGTAAAACATCCACAAATTCATTCTGGTTCCCTCCCGGGAAGAGTTCCTAATGAAAGTTCTCCTTACTTACTAAGTATCCATTTTTATAAAGAACATGGGAAACACTCAGTTTGTTAAATATAAAGTTTTTGAAGAGTATATTGTTTCAAATTGTTCTTCATATATTGAGATTAGCTGACAAATTGAAGTAATCAGAACATAAAGAATGATCTTAAGTATTCTATGCTTTAAATTTTGATCATTAGTAAATTTTTAATTGTTTACATGACCATTCCTGTGACGTTTTAAAATGATGTCTTTAAAAGTCATTTTTAAAAAGCATTAGTTTTCAGTGACTATGAACTAAAACCTCTGTTGCTTGTTCTGTCCAGAAGACCACCACTTTCTGGAGGCAAAGTGGAATTAGATATTAATGCTATTGACTTTTTGCACATAAACATGAGGTTAAAATCATCTGCAGATTTAACTTGAGGAAACAATTTTTTTTCCTTGGGGTATTCTGGCATTTTGGCAGGGATCTTGAGCTACTTTTTCCTCCAGGCTTTTGGCTATTCTCCCCAGGGCTCAGGGCAGGGACTATCCATTAAGATCAGATGCATGCAATCATGATCAATTTCCTGCAAGTGTGGAAGGATGGTGCATTTGCAATGCTTGGCATCATATATTTTATTCTGTTTCAGTGGGCTGTGTTTTTCTATGGTAATAACAGCTGGAATCTAACTATGTATGGATTCAGGGGGAGAAAGAAAATGAAACTCCTCTTAGGTATAAAAATATTCCCCATTTGTCTGGTTTCTTGGTCTGTACATATGCATGTGATGAAAGCAAAGGGAACCCAAGCCTAACTGGAGGTGCAAAAATTTGAAGCTGCCAACCTGGAGAAAAGTCAGTTTATTTCAAATGACAGAATCCAGTGTTTCCTAGAGAAGTTACTCGTCAGAAATTCCCAAATCACCCATAACTGGTTTCTGGGTTGCTGGCTTCAAAACTCAGTGGTGAAAAAAATGAAAGCACTTCATTTTTATTGGTATTCGATATATTTGAAACTGGAAAGACACCTGGTACAATGATGAATTGTGTACTGGAAGCAAAAGGAAAGCAGGCACATTCTCTCACCTTACTTTGTCCTTTTCCTCCTCTCCCTCCTGCCAGCTTCCTCCTCATATTCAAGTATTTTTCTTCTATTTTCTGCCCCATACACAGATATATCTGTTTTTACCCAGTAAAATAAGAATTGTAGCTTTAAAATATTTTTTTCTGTAAAATTAGGTATTTTAATGCTCAATGTTATTTTATTCTCCCATTCCCTCAAAAATTCTCCATTAGAACCACAATTTTCTGATTATTCTCACCATCCTATGAAGAATTAAGTTATTAAAATATGTGATGTGATTATATCTATGTCTGTTGTAACAATTTGTTCATTAAAAAATCCTTCAAAGTGTTATTCATTTCTTCTGAGAAAAGCATTTCTCTTTACAGAGTGATTATTATAATAAAAAATAAAACTCTAAGAGAGTTATTTCTTCACGTGCAAAAAACTTCAGTTCAGTCACACATTGTCAATGCCTTTATATCAAACATAGTGGTAAAAATCCTTTAGTAACTAATGATGATGATGATAATTACTACCACCACACAGAGTCCTAATTCTCACTACTACGGACCCCAAGGCAATGGGTGTGTTGGTTACTGAAGAAGCACTCTGGGATGTAATAGGAAGACATCATCCCACAGTTGTTGGAAAGTCCCAAAATTGAATACACAAGGGCTTATATCACTTAGTCCTCTTAGTGGCAGAAGAAAAAGAACACTTGGAAGAAGTATCTAGAATCCCATACTCAAATAATGACCAGATGGTTAAATTAGGTGGTCCTAATTTTCCAGTTATGTACAAACTGCACTGTCAGCTACTGAGGAATCCTAGACTATAGAGTTATGGGAATGTAACTATTTGGCTAGAATCAAATTTCTCTTTGGCCAGACATTTCTGGCATGTCCTAAACAGTTGTCTACATCCTGCTGAAAACATTTTCTGCCTCAATCCTCCTTTGCACTGCAGATTCTCCTATCCAGGATGTTTGGCTTGATGCACATGTCTTTTCATGCCTCCAGAACAAAAGTGTCTTGTTTCTTGAGATCCACAGTACCCTGTGGATTCTCAGGAAGAACCACAGAAATCTCCTTCTACAGTCAGTACACAAATTAGCCACTTACCATGTGCCTCACTCATTCTTGAATTCAAAAAGTGGTATCTTCATGAACAAGAACCAGAGGCAGTCATCCTGCTGTGAAGATTCACCAGACAACAAAGTACTAAAACGGCCTAGGAAAATTCCTATACTGGAAACATAAAGAAAATGAGTTGAAATTTCTAGTATTTTAAGATTGTAATTCTGCTGATGTCTGAAGATCATCAGTTCAGTACAACTCAATTAGATTTTGCATGCAGCATCTTTAATCTCATAAAAATGATATACTGTTTCCCTGGGTATTCAGGAGGTGAAATAGAGACTAAAGGAAATAATAAAACACTGGGGCCTCGAGGGAGAAATTGGAAAGCTAGCCATCACGATCTGTTTATTTCTCATTCACATTTAAAGCACATAGGCGAGTTTTTAAATCAACTTTTTCTCATTGTATGTTAGTAATTTTAGTTCAGAATTGCTCCTTTCTCTTTGCATTGTGTGGAACTCTTTAGTGATTAATAACTGAAAATAAGATGTATAATACTCTAATTAGCCTAAGGAATAGTGTTTGCATTTACACAATACAGCAGAACTAATAATTATTTAAATCATGGGACTGTAATTGTTGACAAATTGTTTCAAGGGGTAGAAATCACTACTAAAATGACATTGTATTTATGAAGTAATAAATGAACCCATAGATGATTCTGATCTTTATTCTAAATTTTTGTGAAGATTTTACTCATTTAAATGGTGTGAACTTTTAGCCTCTGTCTTTCTGTTTAAAGAAAACTGTAGAATTCCAACTAATTACAGAAAATGCAAACTAATTAATTATGATTATTAATATAAAGCAAATTACTCACATTTGTTGTCTGCAGCACCCAATCCTTCCATATGGCTTGTGTTGAAGCTCTTTTCTGTAAGCAAAGACTGCTCATTTGTTCCCAGCTGCCCAGACCCAAATAATCATACAGAAGCTATATTAATTACAACACTGTTTGGCCTATTAGCTCATACTTTTTAATAACTAACTCTTACATCTTAAACTAATCCATTTTTATTAATCTGTTTATCACCAGGAGACTGTGACTTACTGGTAAGCTTCCATCATCTGTCTCTTACAGCAGGTCCTTCACTCTGTCCACTCTCTCTAAGATTTCTTCCAGCCTTGTTATATTCTGCACTGCCATAAGCCAAAGAAGCTTCTCTATTAACTAATGGTAATAAAGAATACAGAGAATGCCACATTATCTCCGCTTATCTGTCTAAATAAAAAGGAAGGTTTTAACTTTACATAGTAAGATTATATATAACGAAATAGGTATCAAGAAAGAATTACAGTGGCAATATTTCTTTGTCAATATAAAGTTTCATATCTTATTTCTCTTTTATAATTTCTAAGGAAAACTATATCTATAATTATCTGTCTTGAACTCCATCAAAGACCTCAGAAGGATAAAATATTACCCAAGTAAGCAGGAAGTGCAATGCAACTTCCAAAGTTCTAGAAATGACAGACATCCCACTGCCTGGAAAGTCACGCAGTTCTTTTGTAGCGTTACAGCATCCATCTTCACCTTATCAGCCCAAAATATTTTATGGACTTTCCAGTGAAGCAGGAACTTTGAAGACCTGTTCTGTCTATATTAGCAGTTTGTCAAATCACTTTCTTCTATGTCCTGCAGAATGTCAGGCAGTTACTTTGGTGGAGCAAGAACCCTGAAGTACTGTCTCACCTTCTTTTGTCAAGATCAACAGTCCTTGTTATGTAACTCCTTCATGCCCAATTTATACAGCATACCATCAAGCAGTCCAGGCAAGAGCAGTTTCTTGCCCAAATGTCTAATTTTATCATATTGAAGGCAAATTTCATAAGGAGATTTTTCAGTGCCCATTACCTTTTCTGAAGTAGTTGGTGCTTCCAGAAGCAGAAATGTTGCATGGTCAAAAAAACTCCAAGTTCTTAAAACATTTTAAATATCATATTCTTTAGGTCTTTGAAGTATTGAAGATTGTCTATCTAACTGAAATATTTCTGTATATATAGAAAACCTGACTAACATAACTACAAGCTTTATTATAAATGCTTATCTATTAATCAGTAATTTTAATTATATATTACATTTTTAAATGAGTTGCACAAACATAATACCTCAAATAAAAGTAGAAATATACATATAGCAAAAGTGACCTTAAATTTGTATCAATACTTCAAGAGCCATACCAATGCAAGGTATTCATCTCTATATAATGGTCTCCTTTAAATGAAAACAAACATTTATATACAATCATTTTCGAATTTGGGCACTGTTTTCTTCAAACTCCTTCCTGCTGTTTATTGGGCAAAGTATTTTAGGGTTCACAGAGACATTTAAGGGGGTCTTGTTCTATCAAACCACACTAGCCTTGAAGGATTCCATAGGTTCCCATCTTCTGTGGAAACAAAAGCAGAATCTCTTTTCCAAAGAAACATATCCTTAACTCATATTTTGAAGTCAAGATACTTTAAAATATATATGTTAGTTTAGGCTAGCAGCCCATACAATGAAAATTTTCTCTGTAGTTAGCTCATTTGCTGTCAAAAAAATTCAAAGAAAAAACAGTACTTTACATAAACCAGATTCTCTGCTTATTTTCCCTCTTTACATGGCTTATGTTTTCTCTATTATTTTTAATAAGTATTTATCTTTACTTCTTTATGACTTTCTGTACTTCTCTCTCCTAAGCCCATGTACATTTATCCAACACTGTGACTCATTTAGACTTTTTTTTTGCATGTGAATCTGTCTTTATTGTGTACCTATAATCATTTTCTTACCAGGAACACTATTTTTTAAATGCTTACGAGGACCAGTTCCACGGCCACCCTCACTCCCCAGCTCCAGAGATGCAGTGGGTCTATGTCACCATTAAGCAAGTAGTAGGACTCTGCTCACAAACCCTAAATGCTCTGTAGCAGGATCTCCTGAAAAAGCCAGAGCCATTCATTCTACATGTATGAACCAGGAAGCCATTTATTTATAAAAGCTGCACCTCTGCTTGCTGCTGTAAACAGAGCCTATCTGAAAAATATAAATACATACATACATACATACATACATACATACACAACTACCAAGAAGCTGTAATTGGCTCCCATTTTTGTGGGTCTAGATGTCCTCTATTATTTTAACTTAAATTTTATTTAGGTATTATATGGATCAATGCCCCAGTTGGTGGGTGCAATTTTTAAAAAGATTATAACTAATATAAGAAAGCTCTATATAATAAGTGCAATGACTATATATAATATATACAAGCAATAAATAAATCAGCAATGTCTAGTCCATTTTCATTTGACTAGTTCAAAGAAGATACTTCATATCTATACTATCTTAGTGAGTCCAAAGTCTTATCCCTAATTTACTTTCTATCACAACTTGCTTTCTGCATCTGATGTACTGTAACAATAACTACCTAATCTTCAATTCCCTCGGGGACCCACAAATGAAATAATATTAACTTAATAAGCAAGAAGTGTGAACAAGCAACTTCCAAAAAATTATGAGTAATGAATGACAGAAACAGCTGGGTTCCTGGACAGTCACCCAAATTTCCTATGCAACATTGGGCATCCATCTTTAGCCTATAGGTGTAACATATCTGACAGATTTCCAATTTTCTGAGAAATTAACAAAATCTTAGCCATTCTGACAGGTGTAAGATGGTGTCTCAGAGTTGTTTTGGTTTGCATTTCCCTGATATATAAGGATGTTGAACATTTCCTTAAGTATCTTTTGGCCATTTGAGATTTTTCTGTTGAATTCTGTTTAGTTCACTACACCATATTTAATTAGAATTTTAATGTCTAATTTCTTGAGTTCTTTATATATTTTGGAGATTAGTCCTGTGTCTGATGTGGGGTTGGTGAAGATCTTTTCCAGTTTACTAGGCTGTCTTTTTGTCTTATTGGCTGTATCCTTTGCTTTACAGAAGCTTCTCAGTTTTAGAAGGTGCCATCAATTTATTGTTCCTTTCAGTGTCTGTGCTACTGGGGCTATATTTAGGAAGTGGTCTCCTGTGCCCATGCATTGAAGAGTACTTCCCACTTTTTCTTCTATCAGGTTCAGTGTTGTCAGATTTATATTGAGGTCCTTAATCCATTGGGAATTGAGTTTTGTTCATGGTGATAGATATGGATTTATTTTCATTCTTCTACATGTTGACATCCAATAATGCCAGCACCATTTGCTGAAGATACTTTCTCTTTTTCCACTATATAATTCTAGCTTCTTTGTCAAAAATCATAGGTTCATAGGTGTGTGAATTAATATCTGGGTCCTCAATTCTATTTTCATTGGTAAACGTCATTTTTCTATGCCAGTACGAAGATATTTTCATTACTATAGCTCTGTAATAGAGCTTGATGTCAAGGATGGTGATGCAACTGGAAGTTACTTTATTGTACAGGATTATTTTGGCTATCCTGGTTTTTTTTTGTCTTTTTATATGAAGTTGATTATTGTTCTTTCAAAGTCTATCAAGAATTGTGTTGGGATCATTATGGGGATTTCATTGAATGAATAGATTGTGATTAGTAGGTTTGCCATTTTTACTATGCTGATCCTACCTATTTAAGATCATGGGAGATCTTTCTGTTTTTAGGTATCTTCTTCCATTTCTTCAAAGACTTAAAGTTCTTGTCAAACAGGTCTTTCACTTCTTTGGTTAGTGTTACCCCAAGATATTTTATGTTATTTGTGACTATTGTGAAAAGTGATGCTTCTATGTTGATGTTCTTCTCAGCTTCTTTTTCATTTGTGTATAGGAGAGTTACTGATATTTTTATTTGATCATAATCCTGCCGCATCGTTGAAGGTATTTATCAGCTGTAGGAGTTCTCTGATAGAGTTTTTGAAATCACTTATATACACTATCATATCATCTACAAATAACAAAAGTTTGATTTTTTCTTTTCCAATTTGAATCCCCTTGATCTTTTGTTGTCTTATTGCTATTGCTAAAACTTCAAGAACTATGTTAAAGCGATGTGGAGAGAGTGAACAGCCATGTCTTGTTCCAGATTATAGTGGAATGGCTTTGAGTTTCTCTCCATTTAATTTGATGTTGTCTGTCGGCTTGCTGTATTTTGCTTTTATTTTATTTAGATATGTTCCTTGTATTCCTGATCTCTGGAAGATCTTTATCATGAAGGAGTGTTGGATTTTCTCAAATGCTTTTTCAGCATAATGAAATGATCATTTTTTTTCAGTTTATTTATATGATGGATTACATTGGTAGATTTTCATATGTTGAACCAGCCCTGCATCACTGGGATGAAGCGGACTTAATCATGGTGGATGATTTTTTTTATGTATTCCTGGATTCATTTTTCTGGTATTTTATTGAGAATTTTTTTTCTTCATTTTCATGATTAAGATTGGTCTGCAATTCTTTTTTTTTTGGTAGAATCTTTGTGTGGTTTTGGTATCAGAGTAAATATAACTTCATAAAAAGAGTTTGGCAATGTCCCTTCTGTTTCTATTATGTGGACTACTTTGAGGAGTATTATGTATTAGCTCTTCTTGGAAGTTCTGGTAGAATTCTGCACTAAAACTATCCAGCCCTGGACTTTTTTTGGTTGTGAGGTTTTTGATGACAATTTATATTTCTTTGCAGTTTATAGGTCTATTTAAATTGCTCACCTGGTCTTGATTTAATTTTGGTATATGGTATCTATCTAAAAATTGTCCATTTCTTTTATGTTTTCAAATTTTGTGGAGTACAGGTTTTTGTAGTTTGACCTAATGAGTCTGAATTTCCGAAGTGTCTGTTGTTATCTCCTCCTTTTCATTTCTGATTTTGTTAACTTGGATGTTTTCTCTCTGTATTTTGATTAGTTTGGATAGGGTTTTGTCTATCTTGTTGATTTTCTCAAAGAACCAGCTTTTTGTTTCACTGATTCTTTGGATTGTGACATCCCACTGTGTGGCTGTTCACTCACCTCTTAAGTTTCCTCAGTATTGGAGCAAGCTGTGTTTCTAAACTTTATTTTCCCTAACCCACAATAAATCCACAGTCTCTCATTTCCTGTAAAAACAAACACAAAACCTCTTCTCCAAAGTACCATATCTTTTAACTTAAATTTTGAAGTCAAGGCATTTTGATTATATTTTTCATCAAATTTTGATATTATTTTTCTTAACTCAGAACAAATCCACAGCCTCCCTTTTCCTGTGGAAGCAAAAACAGTACCACTTCTTCAAAGTAACATATGTTTTGACTTAATCTTTGAAGATAAGGCATTTTCAAAATACATAGGTTGTCTTTTAGCAGCTTTTGTTTCTTCTTCAGCTGTCAAACAATTCAAAGACAACACAAAAATGTACAATATCCAAATTCTCTGTGCATTTTTAATCTTTACATGGAAGCTAAACACAAGTGAAACCTTGGGACTTAGGAGTCAGGAGTCAGGGAAAACTGCAGTAGCCATGTGGGAGCTGCATGCACATAGGTGCACATAGGGCTAAGGGAAAGAAACAGAATTGTAAGAGTTACAGGAAGCTTCAGGGACCACAGGAAGCCTGTCGTGTCCTGTGGAGAGGCAGCAAGGATGATCTCAGCAGGAGAAGTTAAGCCTGCGTCAATGGGAGGTAGGAGTACTAGCTCCAAACCCAGGTAGCTAGATTTGGGTTCTGATTACTAGAGCTGGACATCAAATCCCAATACTGGTTGGGTTGGTGGCTAAAAAGTCTCAGGCAAATGACTTTCATAAATTCATGACCCACATTGGGCCCCAAATAAAGGATGATTAATAAAAATTCAGAGAGAGAAATTGGGGTTTAACCTGAAGATCTGAAAAGCAAAGCAGCCAGCCGTTGAAGTTGATCAGTCTGAAATGGTAATCCTGCCTTCAGAAATTTCAGAATGAGAGCTATCTCTTCCTGTTTTATTATCTTCTCTTGGATTAAAGGCATGCACCTCCCAGTTTCTATGACAACTAGTGTGACTACTGGAATTAAAGGTGCCTGTCATTGTGGATACTGGGATTAAAGGTGTGCACTATAATAACCTGTTCTGCAAGGATGGCCAGTGAGGCTGTTTAAGTCTCAGATCTTCAAGCAAGCTTTATTTTTTTAAATACAATTGAAATGCTACTACCCTCTAGATTCCTTGAATTACCTTTATCACAAAATTAGCAGCAATTGCATTAAAACCAAAAAGATTTCATCTGAAAATTATAGTTGCCTTGGTGTACTATATTTAATCATATTGTAAATGTGACACATGTAGAAAAAAGCAATGTATGTGAATGTGTGTGTGCGTTTGTGTGTGGGTGTTTGTATATTTTCATGTAAAGAATACATGGAGGAATAATTTTGAAAAGGAGAAATTTTATTAAATAAACAATTGAACAATAAACCTTGGATGCAAAATGTGGCAAATATAATCCCAAATTTTCAATAATACACAGGTTCAATTATAGGAATAGATATAAGAACAATTTATTAGATTTTGTTATAAATTCTATAAATCTATCTAGAGAAAAAATGCTTTTGTAATTCACATTTGCAATACAATGTGGATTATTTTAGTCTCATGGAGACTATGGTAGGTTTGAGAAAATAAACTGTCTGCTAAGGATATTGGGTAAGGCATTCCAAAATTTCACTGTTCTGCTGGGAAATTACAAGAAATAATTTGAAATCCACAGACCAAAGTAGGAAGATATACAGTGAGAGATGGAATTAAAATTAAAGTTAGGGGATATTTAACATGTGGTAGGTTCCCACAGGAACAGATGTTTGTAGGGTTGTAGAAAAACAGTCACATTTTTTTCATAATGGGGTAACAGGAGATGCTCAGAGAAAGGTTAGCTATCATTCAGTTTTTAATTGTTTCCTGATATTTGCTAGAATGTAAGTTATGTCTATGATACCTACATTTTGTCTAAATGATGAGGAGCCACTGGTATTATAAGTGTGCTCTGTTTACTTGATAGCTAGAAAAACATTGACTGTATGGGTAAGGGAACTGACAAAAGGCTTGATGTGATGAAAAGATATAGACAATCTAATAGAAGGAAAGGAAGATAAGATGGAATAAGGAAATTTCAAGGTGTCATATTGAAGGTCTGAAATATAAATTTAATCAAATTATCATAGAGTCTATGAAATATACTCTTCCAACATTTTTTTTTCAAAAATTGAATAAATTTTTTTTCTCAGAAGGAGAAAAACCATGTCTTATATGGACAAGCTTTATTATTTTCAGAATTTTCACCAATGAGATAAATTTTTATAATTGCTTTAAATTTATTATTCTGTGTCTTATGTTTAAAAGGATTTTTTTTTTGAGACAGGGTTTCTCTGTAGCTTTGGTGCCTGTCCTGAAACTAGCTTTTGTAGACCAGGCTGGCTTGAAGTATCTGACATAACTCACCATTCTATAATTGTTCAATATAGTCCTACACAATTTTCACAGCCCATTCCACCAACACGTGAATTTGAAAAACTAAAATAAACTTTTATAATATATTATAATATCAAATTGCAAACCATGTAATAGAAAATGAGTGAACAGGTAAAGGTCAAGAATCAGTGGTTAGGTGGATCATTGTCCCTATAGGAGAGCCTACTATTATTACTCTGCTAAATGGATATATTAGTAAACTGAATTCTAATGACTTAGCATTATGGTTATAGAAAAATGATGTCCAAAACCTCATAAGAGAATCTTCTAGTTTCAGTACATGATAATTAACACAGAGATTGTGGGTCAAAATACAAAGAATAGAATGCTAAGATCGAGTTAGTACATCTATAACCCAGCCTGTCCACTCATAGTCTATTAGCCATTGTGGAGGAGGGAGCAGGAATAGTATAAGAGCTAGAGGCAGTAGATGACTATAATGAGGCAGTGTCTTCAGAACACAGAAAAGCAGGCAAATGAATTCACAGAGGACATGACATTATGTACTTGTGTTAATCAATCCCAACATGGGGCAGGGGTGCTGGTAGCAGGGTGAGTCAAAATGTCCATTCACAAGCTAAGAAAGTTTGGAGATACTTAGTTTTCTTTAAGAGTACAGCTGCTGGTAAATCAATCTTGGTCTAGTAGACAACCATAAGTCCAAGAATACATGACCAAGAACCATAGAAAAAATAGCACAGGTATAGGAAAAACTAAATAATATTGTTCTATGTCATGTGAACTCCTTCAGTCAATAGTCTTTAAGATATCAGCCCACTTGATTTTTTTGTACCATAAATGCAGAAATAAAGCTTGTGTGCCTTCTCTCTCAGCTGCTGAATTCAGTTCCTCTTCCCTGTTCGTGCAGAGTACTGTGATCTGTGAGTCCACCCCTGAGTAAAGACCCCTCATTATACTCAATTCTGAGCTAATGAGGTGCTACTTTATGACATCCATCAACATCTGAACCTCAACTCCATGCCTACCTGAATCAGCTCAAAAGAGCCACAATGTCTCCCAAATCCAGATGCTGTCTTGGTTTCACTTACTAAGTGTTTCTCTTCTTTCTTTTTTTAATAAAGCCCTGCCACAGAAGAGATATGCCTTTGGTGGGCCTGTTGCACAGTGACTTGTCAATTTCTTGGGTTCATGCATGCTCCCTCCCCCCATGTCACTTTCTCCTGCTGTAGTGACTTGTGCAAACTCAGGTTTGTGTTCCCAGCTTATGAGTTCTGGGACCTATGATATTTTGACATAAATAAATAAATGAACAAATAAATAAACAAACAGAAAAAAACTTTCTCTGTGACTCTATATGCAGAATTAATTTCATTTGTTCTTAATTTTTCAAGCAAAGCATATTTGTCAGTATTTAAGCAAGCACTGATATAGAATTGAGGAGGACTGGTCACATCTCTCTGCCATGTGGCCACAACTGCAATATATGCTGGCCAATAAAGAATATTATACCTACAAAAATTTACTGAAATCTCATAATAAAGGAAAGTTTCTTTGTTTGAAAATAAATTAATAAATTAGTAAGTTATATACTTATAGACAGTATCACCATCCAGTTCAATAAGCTTTTTTCTTATACTATATGGATGGTATAATCCAAGGTTTTTATGTTTTTTTCTGATATATTCATTTATTTGATGTTGGGACTTAGTTCTGTTTTTCATATTATATAAAAATGTGATATGGTAACATAGTGAAGAATTAGGCACTATTAGAAATAATACAGTCTTTACAGACTAATAATGAACAGCTAGCTGACAGAATTAGTACCATTGAAAATCAAATGTTAGATAAAACATCAAAAACATTAAAAAGGATAACATAAATTTGATAGATAAAATTAAATCCATGTCAAAGGGTACTGAGAAATTATCTAAAAGAATTCATAATATTGAATTTGACAATTAAAATCTTTTAAAAAATTATTATAAGTTAGCAGATAGTGTATTTCTCCAGGAAGGCAATCTGCACGCCATCCAAAAATTATCTAAAGATATGAAGCTATTCTTAATGGAAAGTTTTATCCCTTGAAATTATATGTACATTATGAGGACCAGAGGTTATGTTACTCAATGAAATGAATACAAACATTCACAGGACAAGAGATCCAACTTTCAAAAATAAAAGTGGTAAAAAATTTGAAATGATTGAGGAAATTATCAAATCTGGTGTTAGTGAAAAAAGGTATAAGGAAAAGATTTAGCACTGTGAGTACCTGTCAGAGTCAGAGATAAATTATCAAAGGTTTAGTTACTTACCCCATAATCACATCTGACAAACCATCATATACTAAATGCCCAAAGGATCCAAGAATGTAGATGGAAGCCTGTAGGTATAAATCTAAGAGAAATTAGGCAAGCAGTAGTATCTTCTGGCTCGCATTCACCACTTGTTGGGGGAGATGTAAAGATGTGAGTTTTGAACAATTAGGCTAACCCACATGATTGGCTTCAATTAGTTTCAGCATTCCTGGAAGATGGGACACAACAACTGTGGAAATACTATTAGTGACAAGAGGCAAAACATTGAGAACAATAGGGAAGAGTAAAACAATTTGAGGCTTCCCAAGATCAAATTCTTGGCAAAGGCATTTATGCTGACCCACAGGATCAAGCTCTTTATGATGAACAAATCTTGTCCCTATGCCACACAGTAGCCTTAAATGCTTGGGACAGAGTTAAAGAACTAGGAAAAAGTCCTTGTTTTTTACTGCGGAGTAATACTCCAATATGTATATATTCCATACTTTCTTCATCCATTCTTCAGTTGAAGGGCATCTAGGTTGTTTCCAGGTTCTGGCTATTACAAACAATGCTGCTATGAACATAGTAGAGCATATACTTTTGTTGTACGATAAGGCCTCTCTTGGGTATATTCCCAAGAGTGGTATTGCTGGGTCCAGGGGTAGGTTGATCCCGAATGTCCTGAGAAACCTCCACACTGCTTTCCAGAGTGGTTGCACAAGTTTGCATGGCAAATGGATGGAAATAGAAAACACTATCCTGAGTGAGGTAAGCCAGACCCAAAAAGAGGAACATGGGATGTACTCACTCATATTTGGTTTCTAGCCACAAATAAAGGACATTGAGCCTATAACTCAGGTTCTAAGAGAAGCTAAATAAGAAGGAGAACCCAAAGAAAAACATATAGGCATCCTCCTGAATATTAACCTTCATCAGGTGATGAAAGGAGAGAGTCAGAGACAGAGACCCTCATTGGAGCACCGGACTGAAATCTCAAGGTCCAAATCAGGAGCAGAAGGAGAGAGAGCACGAGCAAGGAACTCAGGACCGCGAGAGGTACACCCACACAATAAGACAATGGGGATGTTCTATTGGGAACTCACCAAGGCCAGCTGGCCTGGGTCTGAAAAAGCCTGGGATAAAACCGGTCTTGCTGAACATAGTGAACAAGGAGGACTACTGAGACCTCAAGAACAATGGCAATGGGTTTTTGTTCCTACTGCCCCTATTGGCTTTGTGGGAGCCTAGGCAGTTTGGATGATCACCTTACTAGACCTGGATGGAGGTGGGTGGACCTTGGACTTACCACAGGGCAGGCAACCCTGACTGCTCTTTGGGCTTACGAGGGACGGGGGACTTGATTGGGGGAGGGGGAGAGAGGGGGGAGGCGGTGGTGGGGAAGAGACAGAAATCTTTAATAAAAATAAAAAAAATCAAAAAAAAACAAAAAAAAAGAACTAGGAAAAAGAATTGAATCATATACTAGGGTTAAACAAGGCCAAAGAGAACCCTTTAGTAACTTTTTACAAAAATTAACTAAGGTTGCACATGAGGCTTGGATAGGAGAAGCAATTTCCAAACTTATGAGGAAACATCCAAATACCAAAATGTTTTAATTATGGTACAATAGGGCATCTGAGAAGGTTTTGTAGAAAAGGCATTCCTATAAATAATGTCCTGAGTAAATTGGGAACATGGAGATTTTGGGAAGGGTTGAAAGGAAAAAGATAGGCAGGGATGTAAGCAGAGAAAAATGTAGAGCTCAATAAAATTCAATTAAAAAAAGACATCTGGAAAATGGAGATTGGTGACTGATCTAAAAACTGTCAACAAGGTAATTCAACCTATGGGCACTCTATAATCTTGAATTTCTTTGTCTTGCCTATTACCTAAAAGATGGCCTCTTCTAGTTATTTATTTAAAAGATACTTTCTTTACTATATCTTTACAAGAAAAGGGCAGAGAAAAAAATGCCTTCACAGTTTCCACTTATAATAAGTCTCAAGCTATTAGGAGATATCAATGCACCTTCCTCCCTTAGGGAACACTAAATTGTCCTACCCTGAGCAATTACCTTGTTAGTCAGCCATTGGAAATAATACAGAAACAATTTCATAAATCTATAATTTACCATTATATGGAAGATATTTTTCTATCTGATTAAAATGCAGATTCTTTATAAAGAATGTCTGAAGAAGTGAAGAAAGTTTTTTACTAAATTCGTATTATAAATTTCTCCTGAAAAATGCAAAGATGAGATTCTGTTAATTACCTAGGTTATAAATTATACAGAAAATTAGAACACAGAAAGTTTAAATTAGAAAAGACTTATTGCAGACTCTTAATGTCTTTTAAAGATTGTTAGCAGACATTTCCAATCTCTGACCCACTGTTAAGATAACATCTGGCCGGGCCATGGTGGTGCACGCCTTTAATCCCAGCATTCGGGAGGCAGAGTCAGGCGGATCTCTGTGAGTTTGAGACCAGCCTGGTCTACAAAGCTAGTTCCAGGACAGGCTCCAAAGCCACAGAGAAACCCTGTCTCGAAAAACCAAAAAAAAAAAAAAAAGATAACATCTGATCTGGGCTGGAGAGATGGCTCAGCGGTTAAGAGCATTGTCTTTTCTTCCAAAGGTACTGAGTTCAATTCCCAGCAACCACATGGTGGCTCACAACCATCTGTAATGAGGTCTGGTGCCCTCTTCTGGCCTGCAGGCATACACACAGACAGAATATTGTATGCATAATAAATAAATAAATATTTTTAAAAAGATCTAATAATTTATTTAATCAAAATATTAGATGGTAAGCAAAATTTTAAATAGTCCCAGAAAATTAACAGTTGTAGCTGAGAAAGAATTAAATTTGGTTGAAGAGAAATTGCAGAGGGCACATGTGGATCAGGTGGATCCAAATCTTTACTGCATTCTAGTTATATTGCCCTCCAGAATTTCCCCTACAGGAATTTTAATGCAGATGGAAGATATTGTCATAAAATGGGACATTTTACCACATAAACCTAGAAAAAAACAAAAACTCATGTGAAAAAATTGTTTAGAGTAGTTATAAAAGGAAACTTGAAACTTTGTCAACTAGCAGCAATAGACCCAGCAAAGATTATACTACCTTTTACTACAGATGAAATTAATATATATATATATATATATATATATATATATATATATGAAGATAATGAACCCTGGCAAAGAGGTTCTGCTATTTTTTAGGAAATATTATAGCAATTATCCCCAAAGTGATAGAATCAACCTTATAAAGAGAACTACTTGGATTCTTCCATGCTTTGTATATGACACACCAATAACTGGAGCCTGTATATTCTATACTGATGCAATTAAATCAGGAAAGACAGTTACAAATAGAAAGATTTAAGTAAGGTGAAACAAAGCCCTTATAATTCTGTCCAAAAGGCAGAATTACATGGTATTCTCAAGATACTAAAAAATAAAAAAAAATACTTCTCAATATAGTTACTTATTTGCAATATTCAGATGAGTTGTTTTTCATATTGAAACCACTGAATTTATACAAGATGATACAGAATTGACTTCATTATTCATTCAGGTTCAAGATATAATCAGGAA
Organism: Neodon shergylaensis; assembly: GCA_025134845.1. NCBI lineage: Eukaryota > Metazoa > Chordata > Mammalia > Rodentia > Cricetidae > Neodon > Neodon shergylaensis. The sequence continues at coordinate 33,282,829 of JABTXL010007139.1, forward strand.
TAGACATATATATATATCATATATATATATATCATATATATATCATATATATATATATCTCACATACAATCTCATATGGGTCTGCCAGGTTCTCTACCATAAGATAGTGTTAAAAATTGATCAATTGATGATTGAAAATGTTCTGAAGGCCTCAGAATTTCATAAAAAAAACATTATGTTAATAGCAAAGGTTTAAAGAATAAAATTTTATTCCATGGTAACAAGCTAACAAGATTATAAAGAGATGTCCTACCTCCTTTTTCTATAACCAAACACTGCTACTCAATGGTTACTCAAAAGAATGAAATTTGACAGATGGGTTTGTTCCAATTTGCAAATTTTCAAAATTTGATGTACATTTTTAAAATATGTACATAACACCATTGATGCTTATTTAGGTTTTCAATGGGCAAATGCTTTGATCTCAGAAAAGGCTGCCTAGTAATCTCACATTTATTAGAAGTTATGACATGCACAAATAAAACAGATAATGGTCCAGCATATGTCACTAAGAAAATGAAACAGTTTTTTTGCTTATAAAAAGCATATTACAGGTATACGAAATATAATATAATATATTATATTTATATATTATATAAAGCATATTACAGATATACCAAACAATCTTACAGGTCAAGCAGTTACATAAAGATCAAATTGAACTATAAAGAATATAATAAGCAAACAGAAACAGAAGGAAAATATACCCATAGATTATTGTATAATTTTTTATTAAGCTTCAGTTTTCTTTTTTTTTTTAAGTTCTTTTTTTTTATTTTTTTTTATTTTTTTTTACTTTTATTTTTATTAAAGATTTCTGTCTCTTCCCCACCTCCGCCTCCCCCCTCCCTCCCCCTCCCCCAATCAAGTCCCCCGTCCCTCGTCCCTCGTAAGCCCAAAGAGCAGTCAGGGTTGCCTGCCCTGTGGTAAGTCCAAGATCCACCCACCTCCATCCAGGTCTAGTAAGGTGATCATCCAAACTGCCTAGGCTCCCACAAAGCCAATAGGTGCAGTAGGAACAAAAACCCATTATTCACAGAATATACAGGCTAAGAGACCATGGAAGCTTCAGTTTTCTTAATGCTGATGAGAAAGGAACAAATGCAGCAGAGAGACATTGGGTAATAGAAAACATTCTGAATTAAATCAGCCAGTGTATTTCAAGGATGTGTTGACCTCACAATTGAAAATAGGAGATGTGCTATATTGTTAAAGGAGTTTTGCTTTTGTTTCCACAGGAGAAGAAAAGCTATGGATATCATCAAAATTAATAAAGATTTTGTTTGATAAAAGAAATTTTTTGAGAAAGAGAAATGAAAGCTCATCCACAGAAGTGACAATAATATAGGTGGTAAGAAAATCTCATAAGTATTGGGCAGCGTTCTGTTCTTGTCTTTGCAGTGAAATATTCATCTTCAAAATGTTGAGAGACCTTGGCCATCTAGATACCTCAAAGAAAAAAGATAACTATCCAGAAAGGGTCACCAGGCAAAAGAAATCTGAATTATAATGACGTATCATCTGCAGAGTAAAGTTTCATTACTTGAACATGTATATATCTCTACTCAAAAATTAAAGCTGGCTATCCTTTTCTAAATCCAAGCGTGTTGTTAAATAAAAAATTAGGAGCTTCTGTTTCATATCATGAGCCATCTGGTATTAAACAGAAAGAAGAAAGAATTTAGAAAAAAAATTATTTCTCTCCATGCCTATTTTCGTCTCTATCATACCTTTTGTTGAATATATGTCTATATGAATAATGTTTAAGTTTTCAACAATGAACCATAAATCTTTTTACAGTAATCTATGAAGTTTCCAGGAATATGATAGGGCCACACAACAATAATTTCACCTGGTTGATATGACGCCATGATAGTGCTATTTTAAGATCAGTTTTGGGTACTGATCAAAATGGCTCCATTTTGGTTAGCTGAAATGGTGCTCCTTCTTACTGTGTTCTGGCCTGAACTTCAAACAAGAATTTTGCAAAAGCCCCATCAATTACTTAGAGACTTTTGGAAGCTGCTTTATTGTGCTTCCTGTTTACTCAAGTAATATTATTTTTCATCTCTGGTCTTCTATGGGGTTGAAGATGAGATAGTCATAAGTTACTTTTCTCTGCTGACTTAGCCATGAAATTTCTAATACAGGACTTAGATTTCTTATATTAGGATAATTTTTGAAGCATTTAGCATATGTTTCTTGCTTGATATTGCTTATGCTGGCTGTAATTCTAATTTTTGTATTTGATATTTGTTTTTTTTTATTGTATGTAGCTTTGTATTAGGCTTAGAACTCTCTGATTTAGACAAAAGGGGGAGGTTCTGTGGGAAGTCCTTCAGCTAATAGCCTTTAAGATACTAGCCTTTTGTGAGAGTTCCTTCTATATATGTGTTGCTTTTAACGATTGATGAATAAAGCTGCTTTCAACTTATGGTTTAGCAGAGTAAAGCCAAGTAGGAAATGCCAACAGATATTATATATATATATATATATATATATATATATATATATATATATATACACTAACCTCATGGTGATGCACAGATTAATGGAGATGGGTTAGCTTAGGATATAAGAGATAGATAAAAATATGCTTACGGTATTAGCCAAAAAGTATTGCAAATAATATATTTTATGTGTAGTTATTTTGCTTCTGGGAATCCAGGAATGAGTGAGCAGCCTCTGCAAACACCAGCCCACTTGGGCATATTCTTTTATACTATAAATGTAAATGCAAAGCTTGCATGCTCTCTCTCTAAGCTGCTAGATTCAGTTCTTGTTCTCTTTTTATTTAGAGGACTGTGATCTGTGAGTCTACCCGTAAATAATGAACCCTTTATTATACTCAATTCTGAGACAGTGTGTAACTACTTTATAGTATCCATCTATAGGTCTAACTAAAGGAAAACAAACAAACAAAGAATGGCATGATAAAATGACTCCTAATTATATTCTAATATATTTACTCTACTCAAATAAGTGCCTTGTACAGCCATCATCAGAAAAGCATCCTCTTGTGGCAGAAGACAATAAGTATATACCCAACAACTGGACATTATGCAGAGAGCTAGAGACTTTAGAACACACTGCTTAAATGGAATGTCTCAAATGAATAATTGCCCTCAGATTTCAGGGAGCCCCCTGGAAAAGGAGGCAGAAGGGATTTAAGAACCAGAAGGGATGAGGACCCCAAGAAAACAAGGCCCTCTAAATCATTATGATCAAAGTTCATATAACTCATAGAGACTGAAGCAGAAAGCAGCATGACCAAACATGTTGACACATGATCCTTGGGGTATATATTGTAGCTTCTAGTTTAGTATTTTTATGGAACTCCTGAATGTGTGAATGAGTTAATCTCTGATTCTTATGCCTTCTCTTGAATTCTTTTCCTTTGGTTGATTTGTCTGATCCAATTTCAATATCACCATTATTGTATTATCTTACTATATTTTTATATATTTTTAAATGAATAAAGGAAGACCTAGAGACTAGGATAAAGGTTAACAGCTGAACTGTCATTTACATTTGCTGGGAGAAAGGAAATCAGTTTTATCCAATAACATGATAATAGGTATATCAACCACTTCATATCAGACCTCATGTTCAGTAGTATTTGAGCAACATATAATAGATTCCACAGGGATTTTTTTTTTTTTGGTGTCCTTTTATTTGGGCATTGTTTAGTGATCTTTTTTTGTAGGTGTTTTATTTTGTTTGCCTGGTTTGGGGCAGTTTTATTTTTGTACTGGATTTTTATTTATTTTATTTTTAGTTGTTGAAAAAAAATGTCCGCCACCTCCCCATTTCCCATTTCCCTCCCCTTCCTCCCACACATTGCCACCCCCCCACTCCCCTCCCCCTCTCCCCCTCCCCCCCACTCCATTCCCCCTCCCTTTTGAGAATGAAGAGCAGTCTAGATTCCCTGCCCTGAGGGAAGTCCAAGGTCCTACCACTTCTATCCAGGTCCAGGAGGGTGAGCATCCAAACAGGCTGGGCTCCCACAAAGCCAGTTCATGTATTAGGGTCGAAACCTAGTGCCATTGTCCTTGGCTTCTCATCAGCCTTCATTGTCTGCCATGTTACGAAAGTTCGGTTTCATCCCATGCTTATTCAGTCCCAGTCCCGCTGGCCTTGGTGAGCTCCCAATAGATCAGTTCCACTGTCACAGTGGGTGGGTGCACCACTCGTGGTCCTGACTTCCTTGCTCATGTTCTCCCTCCTTCTGCTCCTCATTTGAATCTTAAGAGCTCAGTCTGGTGCTCCTATTTGGGTCTCTGTCTCTATCTCCATCCATCGCCAGATGAAGGTTCTAAGGTGATATAAGATATTCATCAGTATGGCTATAGGATAGGGTCATTTCAGGTTCCCTCTCCTCAGTTGCCCAAGGTACTATCTGGGGACATCTCCCTGGACCCCTGCGAGCCCCTCTAGAATCAAGTCTCTTGCCAACCCTAAGGTGGCTCCCTTAAATTAGGATATATATTTCTCTGCTCCCGTGTCCACCCTTCCTTTATCCCAACCATCCCATTCCCCCAAGCTCCCCCAATCCTCCCCTTCTCACGTTTCTCACCCCAATTCCTCTTAGCCCCATGCCACCTCACCTCCAAGCTCCCAGTTTTTGCCCGGCAATCTTGTCTACTTCCCATATCCAGGCGGATGACTATATGTTTTTCTTTGGGTTCATCTTCTTATTTAGCTTCTCTAGGATCACAAATTATATGCTCAATGTCCTTTATTTATGGCTAGAAACCAATTATGAGTGAGTACATCCCATGTTCATCTTTTTTGGGTCTGGGATACCTCACTCAGGATAGTGTTTTCTATTTCCATCCATTTGCATGCAAAATTCACGAAGTCATTGTTTTTTACCGCTGAGTGGTACTCTAATATGTATATATTCCATACTTTCTTCATCCATTCTTCCATTGAAGGGCATCTAGGTTGTTTCCAGGTTCTGGCTATTACAAATAATGCTGCTATGAACATAGTTGAACAAATGCTTTTGTCATGTGATAGGGCATCTCTTGGGTATATTCTCAAGAGTGGTATTACTGTATCTTGGGGTAGGTGGATCCCGAATTTCCTGAGAAATAGCCACACTGATTTCCAAAGTGATTGCACAAGTTTGCATTCCCACCAGCAATGGATGAGTGTGCCCCTTACTCCACAACCTCTCCAGCAAAGGCTATCATTGGTGTTTTTGATTTTAGCCATTCTGACAGGTGTAAGATGGTATCTCAAAGTTGTTTTAATTTGCATTTCCCTGATCGCCAAAGAGGTTGAGTGTAACCTTAAGTGTCTTTTGGCCATTTGAATTTCTTCTGTTGAGAATTCTCTGTTCAGTTCAGTGCCCCATTTATTAATTGGGTTGATTAGCCTTTTACTGTCTGGGTTCTTGAGTTCTTTATATATTTTGGAGATCAGACCTTTGTCTGTTGCAAGGTTGGTGAAGATCTTCTCCCAGTCAGTGGGTTGCCTTAAAAATTAGTTGCCCTCCTATACACAAAGGATAAGGAAGCAGAGAGGGAAATCAGAGAAGCATCACCTTTCACGATAGCCACAAATAACATAAAATATCTTGGGGTAACTCTAACCAAGGAAGTGAAGGATCTATTTGACAAGAACTTTAAGTCTTTAAAGAAAGAAATTGAGGAGGAGACCAGAAAATGGAAGGATCTCCCTTGCTCTTCGATTGGGAGTATCAGCATAATAAAAATGGCAATTCTACCAAGGGCAATTTATAGATTCAATGCAATCCCCATCAAGATCCCAGCAAAATTCTTCACAGATCTGGAAAGGACAATAATCAACTTTATATGGAAAAACAAAAAACTCAGGATAGCGAAAACAATCTTATACAATAAAGGATCATCTGGAGGCATTACCATCCCCGACTTAAAACTCTATTACAGAGCTTCAGTATTGAAAACAGCTTGGTATTGGCATAAAAACAGAGAAGTCGATCAAAGGAATAGAGTAGAAGACCCGGATTTTAACCCACAAACCTATGAACATCTGATTTTTGATAAAGGAGCTAAAAGTATTCAATGGAAGAAAGAAAGCATCTTCAACAAATGGTGCTGGCAGAACTGGTTGTCAACCTGTAGAAGAATGAAAATAGATCCATATTTATCGCCATGCACAAAACTCAAGTCCAAATGGATTAAAGACCTCAATATCAGGCTGAACACACTGAACCTGACAGAAGAGAAAGTGGGAAGTACTCTACAACATATGGGCACAGGAGATCACTTCCTACGTATATCCCCAGCAGCACAGACATTAAGGGCAACATTGAATAAATGGGACCTCCTGAAACTGAGAAGCTTCTGTAAAGCAATGGATTTTTGTTAGTTTTTAGGAAATGAAATTAAAAGAATCTGGGTAGAGAGGAAAAATATTATCAAATGTATTTATATTTTATATATATACATAATGATTTTATAATAAAAATATCATAAAAATAAATTTATTAAAATGAATTATAAGTATGTATAACAAATTGTTGTAATTGTGGAAAGAAAGTCCATTGCTCCTCTATTCTACTTCTGTAAGGTTGATACTCATAGTTTTCTTTGTACCTATAGAACATTTGAATATATTTATTCACTTCTATTACACAAAGAAAACTTAACTTTGTCCATGTGATAGTACTTTCTAGACTTTCGTATTTGTTGTAGGAAGCTACTCATTTATTTCCCAGCTACCCAGACTCCTGAAATAACCACTCAGAAACTATATTATTTAAATCACTGATTGGCCAAACACTTGATGTATTGCTAGATCACTCACATCTAGAATCAACCCATTCCCATTATTTTATATTATACTACATGGCTCATGGCCTACTGGCTGGGTTCCAGCTGACAGCTCACATCTTTCCTCTCTGGTGGCTCCATGGCATCTTACTGACTCTTCCCTCTTTCTCCCAGCATTCAGTTTTATTTCCCCCACTTAGCTCTAGTCTGCTAAACCACTGGACAAAACAGCTTTTTTATTCATTAACAAATAAAAGCAACCCATATACAGAAGGACTTCCCACACCAGGTTTTGCCATAAGGTATTTCTACACATGTGTCTCTCAAAAGACTTCATTTGCTTTGCATAGTTAATTAAGGGATGGGTATTTTCAGTGATGGGAATGTTACAGAAGTCAATTACAAAATGAAAACAGTAAAGTGATGCCCTATTAATATGGCTAAGAAAATTCTTCTTTAAGTAAATCTGAATTTCCAGTCTTTTATAGTCAAATGCAAGATCCAATATGGAACAAGATAATGACATCATTGTTGATATTTTCTGGCTCACATTCTCCTCTAGTATTTATGACTCTGCAAGGCCTGGACCGACCCAGGCAGTACCTTTCCATTTATGATTACTGATGAAAGATGAACTCATTGTATCCATGTAAGGATTAAATGAGATGATCTATCTATCTATCTATCTATCTATCTATCTATCTATCTATCTATCTAT
>JABTXL010007139.1:33290320-33328127 GCA_025134845.1 Neodon shergylaensis
TATCTATCTATCTATCTATCTATCTATCTATCTATCTATCTATCTATTTATCTATCTATTTACTTATCTACCTATCTACCTACCTGTACACATATATTACCAAGATCATACATGCTATCATACATATATCTCTTATCTCATATATACCTGTTATACATATATATGTGTATATTTTGTGAGAGAAAGAGAGAAAATCTCAGCTTTAGTTATGTATGTTCAATGGACACTCTCAGAGATGACATCATCAGCGCAAATGGCTGTCTTTGAAATATGTACTTGTACATGTATATGCATATGTGAGTGTGCATGTTCCCATTTATGTAGGTACATATAGGTACACACACACGCACACACACATGCATACATGCAGATGACATAAATCAAATTTTTTTCTCTCAGGAATTTTCTACCTTCTTCTTTTGAGTCTGGGAATAATTAGAAAATTTGGTTAGACTGCTGATTATTTCCAGCAATCTGCCTGCTTCTATTTTCTTAACACTAGAATTATAAGCAAGTTTCTTTACACATGAAATGGGTTCTGAGAATTGATTTCAGGTCTTCATGCTCAAAGAGCAATAACTTAACTAAGTTGTCTTCCCAGCCCCTGTACTATTAAATTGAAAATGATAGTTATAATAAGTGGAATAATCAATATATTATGATGTTGTATTGGCTTTCCCTTAAGAAACTTTTCAATGAAGCAACACATTTATAAAATGCAACTGTAGAGTTGCCTTTTTACATTAATGGTTTATATTTTATTGATTAAAATTTATCTGATTATGTATTCTTTCATTCATTCAATAGATTTAAACTCCTATTGTGTAACAAATATTTATAGATACTAAATGGTTTTATACAGTTGAAGTGAAGCAAGTGATATCTTATAGATTGTTATAGCTAATATGTGATAATTATAGTCAATTATTTTCAACCAATGAGACAGGTCTTTGGGACTAAACCCATATATCCATAACTCTCAGTGATTTATTTTCTATTTTAGGAACTGTGTCATTATATATAAACCATGAGAATGTTAATTCCTCATTCCACTCTATATTCTTATGTTTTTATGAATTGAAATAGTAAATAGTTTTTCATTGAGTAAACATATGTATCTCTTTATGATATTGTGCTATAAAATCTTACTAGAAAATAGAATATAAGTGAGGTATGAACTTAAATCTTTAGAAGACATTTTCCCAATAATAAAAAATAATAATTCAGAGATTTCCATGAAATTGAAGAGCATTGTATTAGCAGGCCACCATTACTACATATACATATATGCTTTATAGTAATACTTCCAAAATATACAAAAGAAGATCATTTTGGGCTTTCAACTTATAGAATTTATAGTGTCAACTGCACTATATGGTTAGTTCAATGTTAGCATTGTAAAGAAAACAAATGATAGTTGGAAGACTACCGATTGTAAATTGTAAACCTAAAGTATATCAAAGCCTACTGATATTAGGGAAACAGAAATATTACAGAGATTATAAAGCTACCAAACCTTCTAAAACAGATAAAATAGAAGAAACTAAAAAAAAAGACTAAATATATCTGTTCCTTTGTATGTATAGGTTGTGTGTACATGTGTTTCCCCTAAGAGCACAGCATTGACAGCCTACTTAGCCTCTTTGCTTGGCAAGATTTGTGTAAATAATGCTCTATGTGTTTTTGGTTTCCAAACACCCAAGCATACTGAGAAATGAGATGGTCAGTCAATTTTGTAATAGCTAGAAGATGGAAAGGCAAATATAAATGTATCTCCTTTAAGTGACCTTTGAAATGAGATTATTCTTCAGGTCTCTTGTTTCTGGGGAAATCAGCTGGATGTTACTAATTAATTTTTCTATTAACTTGTCTTTTTTTTTCTGTTCATTGGCACTGATCACTTTTTTCTCATCTGCCTTCCCAATGCAGCATTATTCATTAAGAATAGTTACAAGGAATAATTATTCGTGCTGATGTATTCAATTAGTTGATTTGGAAAGGATTTGGTATTAGAAACTAAATTTTGCCAACAGCCACTGAAGGCAAGATGATTATGGCGATATTTTCAAAGAGACTGTTTATGGGTGTGACAAAGGTTTCATTTGCAGCAATTTAATCACCAGGAAAATTCAAGTTGGAAATTGAGACAGAATCAGGTATTTATATGCCCCAAAGTAACTGTCGGATTCTAGGGCTCAATACTGAACTGTAGAGTTCTGAACAGTTGCAACTTCAGAATTTTGTATAGGAAATTAGTTACCCTTGTTTTGAGTAATTTACAGTACAAATAGTGGTTAACTTTACAGCAAACAGCAAGGACAAACCATTTTTCAGTAAATGAATCATGCATCTTGAAATTTTTCACCGTTATGTTAGAAAACCAGATATTATTTTATATCAAATATTTGTGTGTCTCTTTGTGTGTGTGTCTGTGTGTGTTTCTGAAGGTATAGAAAGCCCATAATATGTACATTATGTTCTGAATGGCAGGCAAGTCATCGTTCCACACATTCTGCAGGGAAAAGGAAGGAGAGACTAAAATAATACTGCTGCTTAAGCCAGACTTAGTTAAAATTTTGCATTAGTTTCTGTGCATTTTATTACATATGATAATTATTAGCTTCAGAGTGAAGAGCCTCAGATGCTACTTTATGGCATATAGCTTATTATTATTATACAAAAATCTGAGTTCTAACCAGAGCATGGAAATATTTTCTTATACACACAACTATCAAAACATATTTTATTTGTTTCTTTTTGTATGTATACACACATGACAGTTTTATTGTTTATTGATTCATCAAAGGTTAATAGGCCAAATCTATTTTCTAGATATTGTGATTAGGGTTTCAACGAGTAGATGTTTAGGTATCCTGTGAGAGGAAGAAGAATTGGTATTGTTGGATCATATGTCAGTTCTCTTTCTTAAAGCGTTTTTGATTAATTCCACATTGATTCCCATACTGACCACATTAGCCACATTCCCACTAGCAGTGAAAAAAAATTCTGTAAATCTTTTTTAGCATTTGTATTAATTTGTTTTCTTGATGATAGTCATTCTGATAGAAGAGAGATGGAATCTCAAAGTAGTTTTGATTTGCATTGCCTTGACAGCATAGGATGTTGAACACTAGAAAAATATTTATTATTAGTGCATACTTCTTTGTAAACTCTTTGTTCACTTCCTAAGCCAATATTTTATTGGGTTGTTTGGCTTTTGATGTTTAGTTTATTAAATTCTTTGTATATTACAATTATTAATGCTCTATAGGATGTGTAGGTGGGTAGGTGGTAAAGGTTTTCTCCTAGTTTGTATTCTGCCTTGTCACTTGATTAATAGTCCTCTCTCTCTCTCTCTCTCTCTCTCTCTCTCTCTCTCTCCCTCCTCTCTCTCTCTCCCTCTGGTAAAATTTAAAATTTTTTTTATTTATTTATTGTTTAGTCTTTTATTTATTATTTTATATTTTGACTACAACATTTCCTCCATCCTCTCCTGTTTCCTCCTCCACCTCCCATATGCCCCCTCCCTGTCCACCCCTCCTCAGTATTTGCTCAAAGAGGGTCATCAGCAAATCAGGCCATAATATCAAGCACCTCCTCTAGTGTTCAGGCTGGGCAAGATGATACAGCATGAGGAATAGTTTCTTAAAAGTCACCCAGAGCACCAGCGACAAACTGTGTTTTCTTTGCCATGACTCCTGCAAATAGACCAAGCTACAAAACTGTCACATATATGCAGAGAGCCTAGGTCAGTCCTATGAAGGCTTTCTAGTTGTTAGTTCAGTTTCTGTGAGTTTCTACGAGCCAGTGAAGTTGTTTCAGTGATTTTTCCTCATACATCCTTGAACCCCCTAACTCCTACAATCACTCCTTCCCTTGCTCTCGCCAGAAGAACTTCCTGAGCTTGGCCCAGTGTATGGCTGTATGTTTCTGAATGTGCCTCCATCAGTCAATGGAATGAAGGCACTCTGCAGATAACTACCATAGACATCAGTCCAGTCACAGGATATCACCAGTTCAGGCAGTGCATCCACTGCTGCCAGGAGTCTTAGTTGAAGCCATGGTTTGTAGACCCATGGAAGTTTCATCTGTGAAGCAAAGGACACTGGTAATAAAACAAAAAGGATAGTTACAGAATGGGAAAAGATCCTCGCCATCCCCAAATCTGACAGAGAGCTGATCTCCAAAATATATGTTAAAATACTCAAGAAACTAGACATCAATAAATAATAATTCAATTAAAAATGGGGTATTGACCTAAACAGATAACTCTCACCAAAAGAATCTCAAATGACAGAAATATTTAGTCATCAGGCTGAAAGACCTGGGTAAATTCGGACCTCCCCAGCAGGAAGAAAATAGCCAAAAATCCAAGCAGGAAGAGAAGAATCAAAAATCTAAGCTTAGCCAGTTTAGTGACTGTTTCAGGAATTATCTGAAGATAAAGTTAGATTGTAATCTTGGGAATAATCTTGAGAAACAGGTAGTTTCCCCCTTGTGATTGTCATTGTAATGTGTTTTAGGAACTAGCTGATTATGACCTTGGGAGTGGTCCTGAGAGGCAGGGGGTTGCCCCCTTGTGGTCTTCACTGGTATTTTCGGGATTTTCTGTGACACACTCCCTGCCAATTCCAGATCACTGGGCTGTGGTTTCTTCCCTTAGAAATCGCTTCTCCTGGTCACTTGAGGTCGAACTCACCCCCTGCGTGAGTTATGAGTCTCAGCCCCAGTGCACTGGTTCCCGTCTCATCTCATCATTAAAGCCTCGTGTGATTGCAGCAAGGATGGTCTCTCGTGAGTTACTGGAGGGTTGTGTTATTCCCAGACTTGAGTGAGAGTCTCCCCAGCATTGGGGGTCTTTCAAGGCAAATGCAAATAAAAATGACTGAGATTCCATCTTACTCATGACCAAATGGCTATAATCCAAAACACAAAAGATAACTTATGCTAGAGAGGATGTGGAGCAAAGCAAGAAATATTTCATAAGCAATTACATTTAGCAGACAAATGTGGGGGGAGGGTTGCGGGTGTGTTTAAATCACTCAATGGACAAGGAAAAATATTTACTTAATGTTTGTCTCATTTGTTTGTATTTACAATTACACTGTCTCTATTTATATATTTCAAACTGTTCTTTCTAGGTCTCATGATTTTTTATTCCTTAATGAAAATGATACCTGTCTTAGTCAGGATTTCTCAAACCAACATAGTATATTTCTACATACCTCATTGGATTTATATATAAATACATGAACATGATACATATATATGCATATTCCTACATATAATTATGAAATAATCTTTTATGGAAGTTTTAATAATTGGCTGACATTAGCCAGTGGTGGCACATGCCTTTAATCCCAGCACTCAGGAGGCAGAGGCAGATGGATCTCTGTGAGTTCGAGGCCAGCCTGGTCTACAAGAGCTAGTTTCAGGATAGGTACCAAAGCTACAGAGAAAACTTGTCTCGAAAAAAACCCAACCCAACAAAACAAAACAAAAAACCAAAGAATTGGCTGAAGTAATTACACATATATACGTGGACTATTAAGATTTCATGTGTAAATGGGAGGAACAGAAAATACTTTAGTAATAGGATACAGTTTGGAAAAAAGGGACTAAAAACTGGGAGCATAAGGTACAAGGTCAGAGAAGGCAGATGTTACCTCAAACAAAAACAGGGTATTTTCTTTCTCTTCCCTTTGTCTGACCTGTGAGGGGCTGATGATGTCAACCATGTTGATGAGGATTAAAGTCTTTTCCATTTAGTTTGCTGATTCAAATGGTATACGCACAAATCCTGTTCCTCTTCTCTCACATAGAAAGTACCTGATAGGAGAGGGGCCTGGTTATCCGCCCATATCCTTTGTATCATGTTCCCATAAAAATGTAATTCCATTGTTGGCCTGAAGCTGCAGCCCAGTTTTAAGCACTTTCACACTTGTCCTTGGTTTTAAATAATCCAGACTTTTTGGCACTATTTTAAAATTATTCTTGCTGTACTGTTATATTCTTGAGTTTTTGCTTTCTAAATTATTTCAGGGTTTGATTATGCTCACTCTATCTCCATGTCACACCCTTTGTTAGACAGGATGCTATACACAGTAAGTGGGACCTATTAGTAATTGAAATCTGATAACGTCCCTGCTAATTTGACCCTCAAAAGTAGATAGTTTGGTTTCTATCTGCCAATGTATGTGCCTAGGTTACTCAGGACCAGGTTCCAATCATATACTTTACCTAACCAATCCTGTGCGCACACACCCCACTGGACCTATACCGTCACAGTTGTTAATGTTATGACAACTGCTCTATATCTACTTGATCAGAGAGAATGTAAAGAAATGATTGAATCTATCAAAGACAGAATATGTGAGAGTTACATTTAAATTGTTATAATGATTTGAAGCCTGAATACCCACTGTGTAATCTACTTTCCTGCCAGCTTTATAAACATTCTTACAGATGGAGATATTATTGGAAAACTCTGCATAAAAAAATCCGGATACATTTTATAAAGGTCATTTTTAAGTAAATTAGGTTGTAGTCTCTGCTGTCTCTTAATCATGAATGTAATAAATCCTGGCCCATTTGTTATAATTCCATGAACTGTTATTAACTCAGAAACGAGACAGGAGAAGCTTGAGATCAATAAAAAGGACGTGGCTTAAAGCCCATTAGAGACAGACTTGAGGGTAGATCCTGGCATATGAACTTTCTGACTCTGCCTTCTCTCTCTCCAACAGTGAACTTCAACAATGCAAACTCCTAGGTAAAAGAAACAACTAAAAGGCTTGTTGACATGTGATATTAAGCAAAAGGCAGTTCAAGGTTTACCTTCATAATAATTTAGAAAAAGAATCTTTACTTTCTTTTGATATTTAACATGATACATAGAAAATATCCCATCATTTCCCATGCAACTCCATATGAGCCCAGTTTCAAAGATACCTCCCTCTCCAACTAACATGAAACAGAGCATTTGAGAAATTTTCCCCACCCCCTGCTACAAAACCCAGGAGCATTTGTTTCTCAAGAGTCTGGTGGTCTGTATGAACAACGTCCAAGGAAAGACATTTTGGTGGGATGCCTTTTAAATCAGCCAAGTCTTAAATAGCACTTATATAGCATACTGGAAAATTTAAAACATTAATGTTTATAACTGAAAATAAAACCTGGCATGTCTTAGTGGATTAGAAAATATTAGTAACCATATTCCAAGAACTTATATAATTATGTTGATCACATTTTGTATTCTATAATTTCATTGGCTTATAAATTATTCCATGTATTTTGTCCAACAAAATTATTTAATTGGTAAAAGAAATTGCAGTTTGGATGAAGATATAATTTAGCTGACTTAATGCATTTAAGCATATCATTCCTTTGTGAAATTTATAAATTACAATGACTGAGGTCATATAAGTGGCAACAGAAAATAAAATGCATCAATATACATAAATTTTTAATAATGTTGAACACATTTCAAGACCACAGAAGGAGGATGAGGCAATTGTAAAGGCTGAGGAACTGCCTTCGAGGAGAATCATTCTGAGGAGAAACATCTGTTCTGTGTTGATTCTATAGTAAATCTTTCCATGAACTTTAGTTGTAATTTGTATCCTAATACGTAGATCTCTTTTGCTTTGGGGTGCTTAGGCACAAGGATCAATAAGTTGTTGTTTACTTAAATGCAGTTTCATTCACAAAAATTATTCTTAGGTCATAGACAAAATCCAAGTGGAGATAAGTAAAGTAATACCTGTGATTAAATACGCACTCACAAATGCAGGTGCCTCCATGATCTTCTTGAGAAAGCACAGTCTCTGGCCACTGTTCAACTGTCCCTGTGTTTCCAAACACAGCACTTCTTTCTGGATCTGCCTCAAATCTTCACAGAACGTCTTCTGTGTCAATCTTCATTTGTTACTGGTCTTCTCCTTCTGCTGTTAATTTGCTCCTGTTATGCCTACTACACCAAAGAGGATGCAGACTCTCTACTCTGGGAAGATTTCTTTCATTTATTTTACAGGAATTTCTTGATTTCTCCCTTCAGCAATCTAAATTGCAAACTATTGGAGCATATATAAACTTTATTGGTACATGCTATTTATGCATAAAACATAAAAAGTTGCTGGGATACATATTTTCAGGAAGTGTATCAAGTGTATTACTTTCTGAATGAAATCATGTACTATGTAAATCCAAGGCCAGTATACACATTTTCCTTAACTATTGTCATTCTCTTTCCTCTTTCTTTTATGTCCATCACCCATTATTTTCTTTTCTAGGTGATTCTTTCTCTCCCTGTTTGTGGACTTACAACTTTTCTCCAATTATTTGATAAAATTAACACAATTAAACTGCAAGTTTTAAAGACAGAGACAATGAAGCACCGGACAGAAATCTCAAGGTCCAAATCAGGAGCAGACGGAGAGAGAGCACAAGCAAGGAACTCAGGACCGCGAGGGATGCACCCACACACTGAGTCAATGGGGATGTTCTATCGGGAACTCACCAAGGCCAGCTGGCCTGGGTCTGAAAAAGCCTGGGATAAAACCGGACTCGCTGAACATAGCGGACAATGAGGACTACTGAGAACTCAAGAACAATGGCAATAGGTTTTTGATCCTACTGCACGTATTGGCTTTGGGGGAGCCTAGGCAGTTTGGATGCTCGTCTTACTAGACCTGGATGGAGGTGAGTGGTCCTTGGACTTCCCACAGGGCAGGGAACCCTGATTGCTCTTTGGGCTGAGGAGGGAGGAGAACTTGATTGGGGGAGGGGGAGGGAAATGGGAGGCGGTGGCGGGGAAGAGACAGAAATCTTTAATAAATAAATAAATAAAAAAGAAAAATAAAAAAAAGAAAATTAAGCTCTCAATAAGCAAAAAAAAAAAAAGAATGTGCATAAATACTTAAAGACTTGTAAAGTAAATTTATACTTAATTTGGCTAATGACTAACAGGTAGATCATCAGAAATCCCATGCTAGATGATATTAAGAGAGTGAAATGCTTCCCATTTTACACAGATTCTACAGGTACAGACTAGTATAAGTGCTATTTCTGCTATTGAGGCAGGCATGTTAAATTTCCATTCTTTTCAATTTTTCCCATGTTTTATTTTTGAGATTATATAGTTATATAATTTTCTTTTCCTTTTCTACCCTCCAAAGCCTTCCATATATTTCTTGCTTCCTTTCAAATTCATTGCCTTCCTTTTTATTATTGCTTGAGATATGCATATATTTCTGTTTAGACATATATATTTCTAAATAGGACCCAATCAGTTCATATTGATCAGTTGTGTATATGTTTTCAGAGCTAGCTATTTGGTGTTGGATAACTTTGGGTAATCAGGAGCTGACTTGGTCTAACTGCCTAAAGAGGCATGCAGCATTGAATGATTTTCAGGTTAGAGTCTATGGCTCCTGGGTCACTATATGCTTTCCAGTTCCCAAAAGATGTAGGCATTCCCTCAAACAGTTAAAAATTCAGGCTGCCTGTGATTCTCTGTGATTCTTAACCAGTCAGCAAAGCAAACAGAAGCTTGACCGGACAATTAATCTTAGATATTATTTTTTATACCTTGTATAGCTCTCAAACGTCAAGTATCTTGACAACTATAATTGCATTGATTCTGGCAATGTTTTAGCAACTGTTACTAATAAAGATATAAAATATCTGATTGCTTGAAATAAACTTGCCTTGTCCTCAGTCTTATTGAGGTCCCTTCAACCCAACTTGGTTTGCATTTCTCATCAGCAATATCTTGTAACCTTAGACCAGACAGCAAGCATTGACACTTACAGATAGCCAATTAGTGTTCTCTTCCCTGGAGAAGGCTATTTCTCCCACTCTTAGCATTTCTTAATTGCCTATAGTCCTTTGGTAGGGTTAAAGCCTCATAAACTTCTCTCCATCCTTGCATGTATCTTGATCAAATTCACTTCTCTCTGACTATTCTCAGATCTACTCTTCTTTATATATACAACTTTGTGTTGTCTTTTATTTAATTTTATTTTTGTAAACCCATCAAGTCCAATCAGTGCTGTCCACATAGTCTTGGATTTGTGGTCTTCCATTGGTATATGATAGATCTTCTAGGAAGCATATCTTAAAGAAAATTGACTCTCCCTCTCCAAATGACTATAAGTGACCAATATCATTTCAGATGGAGTGGGACTTGTACCTACCTCATCTTCTCATACTGTGATGTGGTCTTACTTAAACTTAAACAGGTCTTGCGCATGCTGTCATAACTTCTCTAAATTAATAGAGGGATTACACTGTTTTCTCCAGAAAACTGTTGTCTTGTTATACACTGCCTTGGCTCTTTAAATCTTCTACCTTTGCTCCCAAGAATTATTATTATTTTTTTTACTGCTATCTTGCTTTTTTTTTGACAATTTTTAACATTGTTTTAAAATCCACGTCCTTCATTTTCCATTTTTTAAAAAGTGTCTCTGTCATTTTTGTGTTTTTAACTTCTTAGTTGCTTTTCAAGATCTTAGTTACTTTGAAGAATGTTTTATATATTCTAGAGATAAATATATAAGTTTTATTCTGCATTTTATTATACATATTACTTATATGATAATATGTTTCCTTATACTATTTTCAAAATATAAGTGGTATATAAGTGGTGCACTATGATTACAATCACCCCTATTACCCTTCCTTGTCCCTAAATCTCTTGATTTTTATAATATTTTTTCTCTATGCTTATGAGAGAAAATAGATGTTTGTCTCTCTTTCTCTGGATTATTTGACTTAACTGCATGATCTGCATCTCTACCAATATTCCTTCATATGCTATGGTGTCTTCTCTCTCTCTCTCTGCTTGATGTTATACTATATGAACTGGACATGCAGGACCCACATAAAAATGACTGCTGAACTTTTCTAAAGTAGAGATGGTCCTTCAGGATTCCTACTACATGAAAGAGACTGTTAGAGATCTGTGGGACACAGAAGAAAGTGACTGACAAACTGCCAATGTGGGCAGAACTGTCTTTAAAATTTCTTGCTTCATGGAAAAGTCTGCTGGATGTTATGGGACTGTAGGCTGAATATGGGTGCTCCAACAGTACAGAAGAACTTTGAGTGACTGTCCAGGCAGCGTGATGTCTCTTTCAATTCTAGTAAGTCTCTTACAATGCACTTCCTGTTAACTTAGGTAATAGTATATCCTTCTGGGGTCTTTGATGGAGTTGAAGAATAGAGAGTTATAATTATAGTTTTCCATAGTTATGATAAAAGATAAAGTAGATATTAATATTGTAACTGTAATTCTTGCTTGATATCTGTTTTTATGATACGCAATTTTTCTGTGTTAAAGTTAAAACCCTCCTTTTTATTTAAACACAAAAGGGAGGTGATGTGGGATTCTCCTCTGTATGCTGTGAATACCATTGGTTAATAAAGAAACTGTCTTGGCCTGTGATAGGGAAAAAAAGTAGAGCTAGGCAGAGAAATACACTGAATGCTGAAAGAAAGAAAGCAGAGTAAAGAAAAGACATGTAGCTGCAGGGAACAGACTTTACCCAGTAAGCCACAACCTCATGGCAATACACAGATTAATGGAGATAGATTAATTTAAGATATGAGTTAGCCAGAAATATGCTTAAGCTATTGGCCAATGGTATTGCAAATAATATGGTTTCTGTGTGATTCTTTTGGGGCTGAGCATCCAGGAACAAACAGCCTCCTACTACACATTCTTAAGCCAATTGAGTGCGGACCCAGTGTGTTACAGCAAATCAGGTTCTTTTTTTATTATATTCAGGAATATCTGAGTTCCGATATGGCAGATGATTTTTGAAAAGCTTTCTTTATTAGTTAACTTGGTTATTAGTTAAGTGAATAAATTTTTATAAAATGAATTTTCCCTTTGAACTTTTGGAAACATTAGACACGTCTTTTGACTTGTATCTTCATGTTCTATGACTGGGTGGGGGAAGCTAGATACTTAACATAACTTTCAGATGTCCAATAACCAGGTTATTGGAAAGAAAATTTTTATAATTGGAGCGTTCTGGAACATAATTCTATTTGAATGATTTTATAACATTATTCTAATTGTTTAATATATAATGATTCAAATACTGCAAATTAAGAAAAAATAATTTTCTTGGCAAACTTTCAACCAGACCCGTTTTGAAAGTCAAATTAATGACAACCAAATATCTTAGCCTTTCTGTGCATGTTAGGAGAGCATGTTCTGATCAAGAAGTTAGGGTGATTCTTTTAAAAAATATAGGTGTATCCCCTAAAAAGCATTTTAAACACTAAATTATATTTTATAATTTTATGTCATCTTTTTAATATTATGCTGAAGTGATACTGTACATGGCAAAAATGAACTCAGAAGATTTTTATAACCTCTACTATGTTATAAGCATAAAAGGACTTTATTATAAAATTTTTCCTTAAAAAGATAAGTCACTGTCTTTATCAAGATTTACATTATTGGTAACGTGAGCAAAATTTTTTGTGTATGTGGAAAGTTGTTTATGTTATTTTATTTTTGAGAAAGAGTGTCAGGTAACCCATGCTGGCCTCAAACTCTCTATGTAGCTGGTACTGACTGAAATTTTTACCTACTCTCTCTAGCTCCTACTTACTGCGATTATAAGCATGCCTCACTGTGCCTTAGAGCAAATCCTTATTTTACTAGATCATATATGCATTCCATTCCATTTTAAGATTTTTTGATTTTGTTTGAATCTTGTTGAAGAAATCCATTACTACTCATGTATAACAACATTGAACACTTCATTTCTTCTGTTGTTTTTGCTTTTATAATATTCACATTTAAGTTTAATTAAAATGTGCTGCACTGTGAAGTATAATAAAAGTATTTATTTTGGATTTAGGTACAATTTTTAACAGTTTATATTTTATTTTTTTTGTGATACTCCATAATAAGATAGAATTTCCCCACCATACATGGGCATGGGAATATTTAATATTTATTTTTGTCCCTAAAGGAGTCCTCTAAATATTTTCAGATAGTTTTGGTAAAATAATTTATCTCCTTTTTCTCTGTTTTAGATTTTATTCTTTTGTTTATTTAAAATAAATTCATTTAATTTTAGAAAGTACCTCATATACTATTGACCCTGTTCTTGATAAACATACTTAAGCTAAGTGTTGATCTTTCACACTACTAATTTGTTGCATTAGTGACAATATCATATCATCTACATATAATCATTGGTGTTAGTTTTTATTCTCCACACACATTCTAATCATTCCTTGTTAAATCAACTTTACATTTAGAAATTTTGTTGTACTTGGAAAAATATTATGATTGTAATATAGTTACATGGGCTCTTCGGTTTGTGATGATTATGTTAAAAGTTCTGTCTGAATGTGAATTTCTTTTTTTTTTATGCAGCATTGTTATTTTATCTAGGGTTTTGTGTGTCTTAGGCTGAAGAAGCATTCTCTAAAGGAAATGTATGCTCAGTGTACTTTATCCAAGATGATCTTGAAATCACTGTCTTGTTCAGATTCCTCTTTCCTACCCCAGTAGAGTTATAGATATGTGCTGTCAGGCCTACTTTGAACCTTGATTCTTGACATTCTAAATAACTTTCTAACGATAGTGTGTATTTTAAGAATTTTATACTTCCTTTTCTAATGCATCTATGTGTATGTATTTCCCTTATTTAGAAAAATAAAAAGATGATAATTTATATAGCCATAAATTTATATTTTGTTTCTTTTTCATTGATATGTTCTAATTAATAAACTACATAGACAAAGATTTAAGCAAATACACAAACCTAGCCTAGCATTGAGGATGGTTCAGTCAGTAAAGTGTTTTTCACGTAAACATGAGGCCCTGAGTTTGGATCCAACCCTTCATATAAAACTCTGAGCACAAAACCACATGTTTATTACCCCAATTTTGTCATGGGAGGCAGAGACAGGAGAATTACTGCAAATCACTGCCCCAGTTGTACAGCCATCTTATAAGTTCCGGGTTCATTAAGATGCTATATCTCGAAAAATTAGATGGTATGATGGAAATGGCATGCAAATTCAAACTCTGGTCTCCACATGCATGAGAATACATATTTATATATCCCTGCATACACAAGGACACACAAATAAACATATATCCCTGCAAACACTACATATGTATACAGACTAGCCTCCACACACACCACATATATTTTTAAAAGGGATTTTATATCTTAATTGAATAAATTATAAAATATTCTCTTAAAATATATTGAATTTCTTTCCTGTGTTTATTTTGATTCTGTTATGTTGGTCACTTTTTCTTTTGCCTTGTGGATCAAGAAACTTTTGATCTCATATATATTTCCAAATAAATGGCTTTTGAGTCATTGATTTTTTGTTTTTCTGTTTCTAATTCATTTCTGCTTGGAATGTCGTTATTTATTTATTTATTTTTTATTGGATTTGGTTTTGGTTTGTTCCTACTTTGCCATTCTTGAGATTTATCATCAAGTTATTTATTTTTGCTTTTTATGATTTTAGGGCTACATATTTCCTTCTTACAGCTGCTTTTAATATGTCCCAGGTGTATCATTGGTTTGTATTTACATTTTCATTTGGTTCCATGAGTGTTTTGTTTTCTTTCTTTATTCTTCTTTTAGCAATTTATTTTTTAATAATAAGTTGATCAGACTTCATGAATTTATACACTTTTAGATATTTATTGACTGTGAATTTAACTTTTATTACATAATTGTTAGATGGAATACAGGGAATTATTTCAATTTTTCTGAACTTGTTAGGTTTTTTTGTGAGTCATAGGATATTATCTATTATAAAGAATCTTCTACCAGCTGCAGAATAGAAGACATATTCTTTGCTATTTGTGTGGAATGCTGTTTTAGATATCTGTTAGGTATTTTCCTGTAAGATTTCATATATTTCTGTAGCTTCTTTACTTATTTTTTTGCCCAGGTGACCTGTGTATTGGAGAAAGTAGTTGTGGATATAAAAAAATTGTTATTAGGTTGATGTTAAGCTGTGCATTTATTTCCAGTATTATTATTTTAATGTAGTTAGGTTCAGCAGAGTTTGGGGCATATGTGTATAGTATCCTTTTGTTTTATTGATTAGTTTATGTCCTTGATTAGAATGAAGTACCTTTGTTATCCCTTAATTTGAATTCTAGTTTATCAGATACCAAAGAGGCAATTCCTTCCTTCTTCTTACCCCATTTGTTTAGAATTATTTTACCCAAACTTTTACTTTAAGATGATACCTAGATTTAATTTTTTTATTGTTATTCTTCTCCCTTTTAATTAAAGTAGATTTTTTTCTTGCATAATATATCCTGATTACTTTTCCCCTTTCCTTTGTTTTACCCAGCTCCTCCCCACTTACCTTCCCATTCATATCTACCTCTGTTCTGTCTCACATTAAAGGGGATAACATGTTTCTATGAGATAATAAAAAATATGAAATGATAGATACAAAAATAAAACAAAAAGTGGGAACCTCAAAATTTTTACAAAAAGAAGGAAAACAACTAAGAAAAGACAAAATAAACTGAAACCCACTTATTCATACTCTTAGGAATCTCATAAAATTATCACTGAACTACAAGTCAGAATATATACACAAAGGATCTGTAGGATAAAAAGATAGGATAGCATGCATGCAAACATTCACACACACACACACACACACACACACACACACACACACACACTGAGTTCATTTTCTGTTAGCCATGAACTACTGGACATGATGCATATCCTTAAGAATAGTTGGTTTTCCCAGTGGGACGCCCTTGGAGGATATTAAATTTTCATTTGCAAATGGCTATCAGTTGAAGATTGCTTCTGAGTTAGGGATGGTGGCATGAGCTTACTTCTTATTTCAGTTGTAGGACCCCAAATGATGCTTACCTGGGAACCCCATGTATATGATTTCTCTGTCTTTGAGTTCAAATGTGCATCCTTCATAATGATTAAGAAGGCCATGTTGTTTTGTGTGAACCATCCTTTCTGGCTTTTACATTGTTTAAACATCCTCTTGACAACATTCCCTGAGCCCTGAGGTAAGTGATTTGATGGAGACATCCCACATAGAGCTGAGTGTTCCAAGGTCTCTCATTCTCTGCATAAAGTCTGGTTATGGGTCCCTGTACTTGTTCTGATCTGCTGCAGTAGTAAATTTTTCTGAATATGGCTGAGTAAGGGCCTTGTCAAAATTATCTTTCTGGGTCTTTGTCATCTCAATCAGGATGGTTTATTGTTTGTTCTTGTTTTTTGTTGACAGAAGTTTCTGTCTTACCCATCTTGCAGCCATTCAGTACTAAAGAAGCACACAGAGGTCTATATTAATTATAAACTTGTTGGCCTATTAGCTCAGGCTTCTTATTAACTCTTATAACTTACATTAACCCAGAATTCTTGTCTGTGTTAGCCATGTTGGTCGGTACCTTTTATCAGTGAGGTGTTGTCATCTTGCTTCCTCTGCATCCTCTTCCCAGAATTCTCCTGTTATGGTTGTCCTGCCTATACTTCCTGCCTGACTACTGGCCAATCAACATTTTATTAAACCAAAACAACTGAGACATCTTAACAGGATACAAGACTATTGTCCCATAGCAGTTTTTTTGTTTGCTTATTTGTTTCATCCATTTACCTACAAATTTCATGATTTCATTCTTTCTAAGGAAAAAGTTATACTAAATATATTCATGTAGCACATTTTCCTTATCCATCTTTTACTGACCTACAGAAAGATTGTTTATCCATTTCCAGTTATTATGAATATAACGGAAGTGAACATAGTTGAGCATGAGTTTCCATTATAGAATGAAGGATCCTTTGGGTAGATACCTAAGAATGGTATAGTTGGATCTTGAGGTGGGTCACTTTCCTTCTTCCTGAGGAAAGGCCACCCTTATTTCCATAGTGGTTTTACAAGTTTGTATTCTTTCCAGCAATGGATGAGTGTTCTCCTTGTTCCATATCATCATGAGCATGAGGTAGAAGTTATTTTATTATTCTCAATCATTCTAGTGAGTGGAAGATACAATCTCAAAGTAGCTTTGATTTGCATTTTTATGATGACTAACAATGTTCAATATTTGTTTAAACATTTATGAGTTATCTGTTTTCTCTTTTGAGAATTAACTATTTAGATTTGTCTTCCAGTTATAATTGCTTACTTGTTTATCAGACATCTCCTTTTTTGAGTTGTTTATATATTCTGGATATTAGCTCTCCTTAGATGTGGAATTGGTAAAAAAAATCTTCTCTCATTATTTAGACTCTTTGGGTTCACCTTCTTGTTTAGCTTCTTTAGGATATCAAATTATAGACTCAATGACCTTATTTATGGCTAGAAACCAATTATGAGTGAGTACATCCCATGTTCATCATTTTGGGTCTGGGTTACCTCACTCAGGATAGTGTTTTCTATTTCCATCCATTTGCATGCAAAATTCGAGAAGTCGTTTTTTAGCGCTGAGTAGTACTCTAATGTGTAAATATTCCACACTTTCTTCATCCATTCTTCCATTGAAGGACATCTAGGTTGTTTCCAGATTCTGGCAATTACAAATAATGCTGCTTGTCATATGATTGGGCATCTCTTGGATATATTCCCAAGAATGGCATTGCTGGGTCCAGGGGTAGGTTGATCCCGAATTTCCTAAGAAACCGCCACACTGCTTTCCAAAGTGGTTGCACAAGTTTGCAATCCCACCAGCAATGGATGAGGGTACCCCTTCCTCCACAACCTCTCCAGCAAAGGCTATCACATTTTTCCTAAGGTTGGTATCCTTTGCTGGAGAGAAGCTTTTCAGTTTCATGAGTTCTCCTTGTTTAATTGTCTCTTTGCCTGTGTTAAGAGTGTTCTGTTCTGAGAGTCTTTTCTGTGCCTTTAGTTCATAACTATTCCCCACTTTTTCTTCTGTAAGGTTCAGCATATCTGATTTTGTTTGTTTGAGATATGATGTATTCCAAGATGTGGTTTGTGAAAGGTGGTACGTGTGGGTCAGTATGAATTCTTCTTCATGTAGCCATCCAGTTAGAGCAGGCACATTTTTTTTTTGGATTTGGAGGAGTGGAGAGAAATGAAGTTTAAGATTCACCGTCAAATTTCTTAAGTTTCTTGTAGACTACAGAAGGATGGGAATTTTTTTCTTTTAATTTTTTGAGATATGATTTTTCTGTATTACAGACCAAACTTTCCTGGAACTACCTTTCATAGACCAAGTTGGTCTAAAACTCACAGAGATCTGCCTGGCTCTGCCTTGTAAGTGCAGGGTACCACCACCATCTGACATTTTGGAAATTTTTCTTAATCCATTCAGCTAGCCTGTGTCCTTTGACAGGAAAATTAAAATCATTAATAATTAAACTAACTTTTGAAAGCTATGAGTTGATTGAAGTCAGTTTTCTTTTCGTAGTTATTGTTGTTGCTCGTATCAACTTTTTTGCTGTTTGTGTTCTTGTTGTGCCTTCTATTTCATTAATGACATGTTTCCTTGTTTTATTTCTCCACTCTCTTGGCAATTCTTATTCCTCAGTTCAAAGACTGACACTCTGCTGGTGATAGTGTTTGCAGAGACGCCCAATTTCTTCTAGGCCTGATAATCTTTACTTTCTTTGGTCCATAAAATGTAAAGAATTCCCATTTGTTCTTTTTTAATATTTACTTATTTATTATGTATACAGTATTCTGTCTGTGTGTACTCATTACAGATGGTTGTGAGCTACCATGTGGTTGCTGGGAATTGAACTCAGGACCTTTGGAAAAGCAGGCAATGTTCTTAACCACTGAGCCATCTCTCCAGGCCCCTCCCATTTGTTTTCTATTTAATTTACTGAAATATTCTTTTCAGATACAGTGTTCTTTTCTATTTCTATCACTTTTATAAACTTTTATTTTGAATCGCGACTTGTCTTCATCGAGCCATTAGTTTTAATTTAATTGTTTTGGATATCATTCGAGCATTTATTGTTATTCTCAAGTTTCAAGGATTGGCAAGTTGACATAAAAATATGATAGAATGAGAAATGGAAAAGAGAGTGAGATGTTGATGTTAAGCATGCTTAAAGGCATAGAAAATGAAATCCAAACTAATTCAACTAATTTACTGAATCTTTTTTTCATGCATGTGCTATGTGTTAAGTCAGAGAATAAATAGTAGAATTAAGCTTGACAACTATAACCACAATGCAGTTTATTTTATCTATAAACAGTAGAAATATTTCTTAGCAAAAGCATTTATCTAAAAAATAAAACAAAGAATCCTTGGGACTTAGTAATTCTGAGAAAATATGAATTTGTTTCTCTGACTGCTTATTTGGTGGTAGATAATCTGTATTTTTCCAAACCGTATGACAAATTGAACCCGATGAAGGTGCACTCCTATTTAAGAGGGAAAAGAGCAACCAAATTTTTCTCTAGTTCCTTTTTAATCCATGTGTTCATTATGCCTGACAAAATTATTTAATGTTTTATGCATGTGGTCTGCTGACTATAATTTCAAAATGAAACAATAATATAACTTATTTCACAAGTTAAGAAAATATAACAATTACTGTAGACATAGCTCAGTGGTAGCGAACTTACCAAGCATTTTCAAGAGTTAGATTCTTAGCATCAAAGAAAGAAAAGAAGTAGGGAAGGGAAGAAGGGAAGAAAAGGAGGGGGAAGAGACAGAGGGAGTGTGGGGGAGAAATAGGTGCTACAAATATTTCTTGTTTTAAAATATAGATCTACTTGCTCTGCAAAACCTTTATTGTCAAGGAAAAACATCTCAAAAAAGAAAAAAAAAACATTTTCCTTCAAAAGATAGTCATCAGCACATTCAGAGTGTAAAATGTGACATATCTCACTCCAGCTGAGACAGTCTGTCACTTTCCTTACCTGAGTATCTAATTGGCAGGTGTGACTGAAAGGTCTGAAATTACTCTGAAAGCTTACAGCATTGTTTAATAACCTATTGAATTTTTAATATTAAAACTCTGTCACCATCTTTGAACATATAGTTTTGTTTTGTGAATTTTGATTGATTTTTCTGTGCCATTGCTGGTACTGTGAGTTGGGACACTGCAAAGAGGAAGAAAAAAGAAAACAAATAAATAAATAAAAGAAATAATGATAAAGTTTTACAATATCATAGAGCCAGCCATTAGAAATACCTAGTAACAGTTCCACAGGTAAACCCAGCAGAGATGTCTTATTCAAAGATGCCCTGTCAGCATAAAATTAATGTGACCTTTAAAGTCAGTCTTTCTTTGCCCCTAATAGGAGTTGAGAGAATCCCTCTGGCCAGGCTACTTATGATGAAATATTTTGAGAGAAAATAAAATGGATGTACACATTTTTTGTGTGTGTATGTGTATGTGGAAAGGACAGCTAAGCATAGAAAATAATCATTCTATAGGAAAAAATGATTAATTTTTAGTCAAACATAAATTCACACAATTCAGTATAATACAAATATGCATTTACTTGAATATTTACAAAATATGTTATTAAATAATAATGCTATGATAAATAATAGTTTAATGTATTTAACACAGTATAAGACAGAGGCATAGTATTATGTACTTTATCCTTTATATCTTTACCAAATTTTATTTTCTTTATTCTACAACCATGATAAAATTGGAATATCTGCTTTTAAGAGAAAACTTAAAAACAATGTTGAAATTATATGACTGAAGCAGAATGAAAAATATCGTATATTTTGGGTTAGGTTAAGCATTGGTGAACTTACATTGTATAAAAGTACTCTCTCCTTTCAAAACAATTTTAAGATATTGAAATTTAATTTTAGAAATCTATTTCAGGACTCCACGGCTACAAAGTACAGACAAGTATATTTAGAAAATCTGATAGCCAATTGCCAAGGGTGTCTCAAGCTAAAAGAGACCAGATGAATTTGCTTAATAATATTCCTCCTTTTCCTCTTATAATAGTGTTCTAATTGCTTTAAAAATGTGATCAGTGATGAGCTTCATCTTGTGTAGAAAACTTGGCTCAATTAAATTTCTGCTTACTTTTCTGTATTGTATTCACAGTGCTCTCCAAGAATAATATACAAAAACAAAGCTACATCCATTGAGGGTATTTTTAAAAGTTTACTAATATAATTAAGTAAACCTTAGAGAAAGTTCATTTGTGCAGTGCATAAAGCCTCTTCACCTTTATTATATATATGGTAATTAGACAGATAGCACTAATAAACTTAAGTGTAAAATAAGACTGTTTTATTATAACCATAATATGCAAATTTTTGTCTTAATTTGGTTAGCTCAAATGTGTACACAAGTTTAATCTATCAAAATTTGGTTTTTACCTGCACTACATAAAATGTTTACACATGTGAGAGAGATGAAAAACATGTTTTTACTTACAATCATTCACTTGAGAAATTGAATGCAACTGCTTTGACTTTTGTGGTGCCTCGAAGATTCTAGGGTGAGTATAAAAAGCTGTAACATGAGAAAAGAGAGAGAGAAGAAAGAAACAGAGAAAAGAAAATAGAAAACAATCAAGAGAGTTTGTGAGTGACATTTCTCCTAAACCCCCTCAAATAAAAAAGCCTAGCTTTTC
The DNA here is from genome assembly GCA_025134845.1 of Neodon shergylaensis. Lineage (NCBI taxonomy): Eukaryota > Metazoa > Chordata > Mammalia > Rodentia > Cricetidae > Neodon > Neodon shergylaensis. The sequence continues at coordinate 33,311,900 of JABTXL010007139.1, forward strand.
CAACTGCATGGATTTCCATCAAAGCCCTGTGTAAATGAGTAGAATATCAGTGAAAAATTATTTTAGATCTATTTCATTCCAACTCATTATTCATAGGGCTATGTATTACATTTTGAGAAGTATCCCTCCACACACAAAGTACGATGAAAATTTACATCAAAAATTATGGATCTTCTCCTTAAAGGCTGTTTCGCCCAGAGTTGGGCAACATATCAAAATAAACAATCTCAGACTCCCATTATCTGAAGTAAATAAAAGTACATTTCATACTTTGACCATAGTCTTCTGTAACTGGTTTCATTGTGCTAGTATACAGAACTCAAGTATATTGTATCATTTAACTTGACATCTTCTCACCCTAAAGTATTTTTTTTTTTCTGAGTTTTAGGTCTCCAAAAGAGAAATAGTTTCTCCGGGTATCTTATTTTCTTTTTATTCACAATTCATTGCCATGAATTTAGTCACACAAAGCCACTGTTCAGAAAAATAGGGATCAATAAGCAAATTGTCCATGTTCGTGAGAAAAATAAAGGGAGTTTGGAATGCACCCCCAAAACTTGCATACAAGATAAGCACACAGAGATACACACATGGAGAACCAAATTATAGATAGAAAATTGACCTAATCTTTTGGAATGAGGGGGAGAATATTTTAGCCCTGTATGTATATTATTGATCATGTATTCATACCAAAACAACTTTTTATAGGTTAACCATGTGGGCAAGCAAGCTGTTCTTGTCACATCTTTTACAGGTAGGCTGCATTTTGCAGTTTCAAAGAAAGAACCAAATACTGTATTACTTATCTGGAAAGGTAATCTTATAAGGTGTCTTAAAGGAATCACAAATCTAAACCTTTATATATGAAAAAGAATCAGTCAGCTCTACTTTAAACATTTAGGGTAAATATTTGTTAACAGATTTTATGTCAGGAGACTGAGGACAGAAAGTATATCACCTTTGGTCAGCAACCAAATATAGTAAGGAGAGGACAACAACCAGTAATAATTTGTCCCGTTCTTGCTCCTTGTGCCTAAGGAGTTCTGCCTTCAACAATATGCCTTCTTAAAATTTTAGATTGTCTTCTTGGGTTTTTCACCTCAAAGTTATTTAGCAAAAATATCTTAGTCTAACTTTGCTATTTTCAAAACACTGTAAATCAAAATAACTGTGAAAACATCTCTAGACATTAAGGTTAAAAGAATTTAAACTAGCTGGCCTACTGGGAGACAGTTGTTAGTCATTAATTTGAACTACAGTTCATGAAACTCCTTAGGTGAAACTCATAAATCTTGACTGTGAAACACATCCTTGTACCTATTTTTATTCATCAAAACTCTGTATAAGCTATCATTAGTATTATCAAATTAGAAAGTACAACTTAAGGAGGTAGTCATATTAACAATTTGTCAGATGAAAGAGCTGGTTGGTTCCCAGCTGCCCTGCTAGCTTACACCTGAAATAACCACACAGAAACTGTATTAATTGTAACACTGCTTGGCCCATTATTTATAGCTTCTTATTGGCTAACTATTATATTAATTTAACCAATTTCTATTAATCTATATGTCACCACATGCCTGTGGCTTACTGGATAAAGTTCCCAGCATCTATCTCTAGTGTCTCCATCACTTTTCTCTCTGATTCCATCTTTCTTTCTCCTACTATTTAGCCTAGCTCTTCCTGCCTACCTAAGTTCTGCCTTGCTAAAGGTCCAAAGCAGTTTCTTAATTAATTAATTAATCACAGAACACAAAGGTGACTCCCATATCACCTCTCCTTTTCTGTTTAAATAAAAAGGAAGGTTTTAACTTTAACATAGTAAAATAACACAACAAAACAGTTATCAAACAAGAATTACAGTTACAATATTTATATCTACTCTATCATTTATCATAACTAAGAAAACTGTAACTATTACTATGAATTCTTCAACTCCATCAAAGACTCCAGAAAGATTTAATATTACCAAAGTAAACAGGAAGTACATTGTAAGCAACTTCCAAAACTCTAGAATTGACAGAGGCATTTTGCTGCCTGTATAGTCACTTGAAGCTTTTCTGTACCATTGGGGCATCCATCCTCGGCATGGCCCAGAGTATCCAGCAGAATTTTTCATGAAGCAAGAAATCTTAAAGACAGCTCTGCCTATATTGGCAGTTTGTTAGTCACTCTCTTCTGTATCCTACAGAATATCTAGCAGAGACTTTCATGAAGGAGGAACCTCAAAGGACCATCTCACCTTTAGGCAAGTTTAGAAGTCATTTCTCTGAGGGTCCTGCATGTCCAGTTTATCAAGAAGTCTAGGCAAAGGAAGTTTCTTGCACAAATGGTTAACTAACTCCATAAGGAGCCTCTCTGATGTCCATCTTCCTCTTGAGTAATTGGTGCTGCCAGGAGCAGATGTGTCTCTTTGTCATGAAAGTCCTAAATTCTTAAAACACTTTAAATGAAAGGTTTGAAGAATGCCTATTAAACCAAAATACATCTCTGTACATCTAGAAAATCTAACTAACATGACTACAAGCTTGACTATTATAGATGATTATCTATTAATCTATATTTCTTAATTTATATTGCATTTTTAATGAGCTGTATAAACACAATACCTTAATCAAGAGCAGAAATATACATACAACAAAATTTACCTTAAATTTGTATCAATAAAGCAAAATACATGCCAGATCCCCGTTTAAATATAAACAAACATTTATAAACAATATTTGGGAATATAGGTGTAGCTTTGTTCATACTGCTTCCTGCTGTTTATTGGATATAGTAATTTTGAGGGGTGTTTATGGTGAGATTTGGAGGGTCTTGTTCCATCAAACCACATCAGTCTGAAAGCAATCCACAGATTTTTATCCTCTGTGGAAACAAGAGAAGAACCTCTTTTCCAAAGCAACATATACTTATACTCAATTTTTGAATTCAAGATATTTTTGAAATATATATGTTGGTTTAGCTTAGCAGTCTGCAATATCAAATTACTCCCCATATCCACTCATACCACGTTAGATACCAGAGAAAGAGAGCTTCAGCAAACATATAAAGGCACAGCAGAAGCAAAAGATATCCCATGGTCTACAGTCCTTTAGCATTGCCTGAACAATATTGGCCCATGAGAGGATTCTATGGTGGGTTGATACCTAGAACTTCAATTGCAACTTGCTACTCCTCTAGCATGGCCAATGGTAGATTTAAAATAGCATATAACGTGTATATATTACAATAAATCATATTTGTCTAGGTAAAACAAACAAGATCATATATATAATATTATATATGTAATTATATATATGTATATATGTATCATATAGATACATTGAGAGACATCTGTTTACCATCACTCATTTGCTATTAATTAATGATATATCAATTAGATATTTTATGATTAAATCACTTTTTAGTAGAAGAGAATAAAAAATCTTTTATTCACTTAGATTTGGTAAGATCAAATTTTGCTGTTCTGCAAAGATGGTTTGGGTCAAAGTAGCTTCCAAATAATTTTTAGACATTTTTAAGTATCAAAATCATACCCAATTTCCAGAAAAATGGATTGTCTGCCAGACAACTGTTAATTAATACCCAAACCAACTACTCAAACAGAAAAAAAAGCAGTTGTTAAACAGAGGTAGACAGTATTCTTAACTGATTACAGTTTGGCTATAAACTAAACATATCTCACTTCATATTGTTCAAGACAAAAACATTGTTCTTCTCTGCTCTCATCTTATCTCTAGGGTTGAAGATCTTACTCTCAGTATGTTAGTCTCTGCAGGCACACACCACTCTTTTTCTGCATTGAGCACAGGTCTTATTCCCAAACTAAATGATGGTGATTCTTAGCTTGCCTCAGTAAGTATAAGATGAAAAAAGTGAGGCTTCCTCAAAAAATGTGTCTCTAAGCCACATAAGACTGACACCCAATAAAAAGCAACTTACACATTATAAGAATTCCCTATCATGAAGCACATGAAGCTCACTCATTACCCGTTGGAATGTGGTTGCCCATTGTCATTTCTGCTCTATCACCTTGTACCTCAAAGTTGCAAGGAATGCTGAGGGCCTCCTGAGCAACTAGAAATGTTGAAGCATTAAAACCACCCCCACCTCCACAGTCTTTATTCATCCTCTGACTGAACTGTGAGCAAATGGTTTGGGACTGAGAGACCTTACACAGAGTTCCTGTGCTCTTTTGTAGTAAGGTATATAATGAAGGTTTATGGTAAACATATGAGAATATTTATTGAGTGTTATAAAGAGATCATTTTAAGGGTAACCTGATAGGTGGACTAATGTGATAGATGTGAGTTAGCTTGATGTGGTTACCAAGTCATATCAATAAAAGAATTCTGTAACTTGCTCATAAGGAATGCAAAGGTGAACATATGCATTAGTTGTTTTGAGTGGTTTTATAAATCAGTATGCAGGAATCCACATAAATTGCTAGCATGTAGGTCAAAATAACTCAGGAACTGATCTACAATGAATACTGGACTAATAAAACCATTATAACAGTGTTTGGCAAACAGTTACCCTCATTTGACAAATTGAGATTCCTTATTAGTTTCATGTTACTTTTGGTTTCAATCTTATTGCCCACCCCTTCTATTCCTAGTTTCTAAGTGGTTAATAGTAGCCTTGAATATATTGAAAACATTTTGTGTGTAGTGGAACTGGAAATTAGTTGTGATGAAATAAGGGTTTTACATAAACAGTATAAAGTTCATTAGACAAGATTTTGTTTTTGTTGTTGTTGTTGTTGTTGTTGTTGTTGTGAGACAGGGTTTTCTTTGTAGGTTTGGAGTCTGTCCTAGAACTAGCTCTTGTAAATCAAACTGGCCTCGAACTCAGTAATTTGCCTGGCTCTGCCTTCAAGTGCTGGGATTAAAGGAGTGTGCCACCACCACCTGGCTAATTAGACAAGATTTTTATGCATATTACTTCTAAATTATATTTGATTTTCCAGAAGGTTTAAACTATGGAACCAGCTCACATATTAAGAGAAGTGTGTCCGACACACTAGGTCCTTTTTTCCTAAAAGATGGCAAGCCATTTTTAGTGAACTATACTACAAGTCTCTAAATATGGCCTAGTCTCAAATTCTCCAAACCACAGGGGCAGAAATTGGTGGTTACAACTGACTCACTGTCAATCTATCCAGTTTCTAACATTAGGAAACCAATTAGGACCGACCATAATTGGTGCCTATATGAAGTACAAATGGAACAGAATTTTAGCAACCATGGTGCTTTTTATAAGAATATATCTTATTTTAAATTTCTTGTTTATGTGAAAATATAAGTTTATAATAATCACTAACCTTTCCAAAGTCAAACAATTAAAATCATTATGTAAATGAATGTTTTAGCATCCATTGTATTATCATGAAGTCAATTCTTGAAGAACAATTAATTTATGAATTGATACTTTTAAACAACAAGCAAAAATACTTATAAAGTACAGGACTCACTGTTTTCTTTTTCTCCAATATTTCTTAACTAAATAATTCATTAATAGCCAACAATTAACTTGGTATGTATTACATTCTAATTGTTCATTATATATTTATAGATATAACAATGCCACTAGTATGTTATTGTCTTAAGGAAAGAAATGTTTCAAAGAACAGTATAAAAATTAAAGCTATGAGGTAGCCAGGAGGATGTCTAGGCAAAGAAATATTAAGATGTGAGGACATATCCCTACTGCCTACATAAAATTTGGGTTTGATAGTGTGCATTTTATACCTCAATTTCAAGTAGACAGAAGCAGAGAGATCAAGAAAGCTTGCAGGCTTGTTTATGTAAACAACAAGGCAAAAGACATAGGTTTAGTGAAAAAGCTGTAGGTAAAAATAAGGTGGAAAACATTCAAGCCAGCCATCTAATATTGACATCTGACCTTCACACACATCTATGTACTTGTGTATTTGAATAATGCATGTACACACCCAAACACACAGATACACAACAAAAACCTATATACAAACATAAAATATTTAAAAGACTTAATAATCTCTTCAGGATTTATGAACATACACAGAAGAGGCTGAAAAATTAATATACTTACATAACATTTAACCTGGAAGGACTTATGGAAAGGGTGACTGTGTAGTGATATCCTACAGTAAGAACAGTAGCTTATAGATAGAAGAAAACAAATCCATCAAAAGCTGATTTTAAGTAAACAGTTCTGAGTACATTGGCATCTTAAACTTGGGAGAGAAGTTACCATTGGGTTAGGACATTTGAAGAAAATAGAATACTCATTTGAATTTTTCTGTCTTGGAAACTTTACTGTATTTACTTTTATAGCAAGTCAAAGGAATTATATAGTGAATGCTGGAATGGGTGACTTGGTTGAAGCTCACAGCAGTTAAGGCCAAACTGCGAATGGATATTACTGTGTATTGATCATAAGCAATGTTTGGGATGTTGTGCACATAGTAAGGATTTAACTTCCCAGATGAGCTATAGTGTTCTATGACTTACTGCAGTGAAATAAAGGTGTTAGTGTTGGGAAGGGTAAAGATAGGGATATATTCTTGGAGGGTAATAATTTTGAGAATGCTCAGATTATATCATGTTATCAACATAAATTTCTGTTGGATTTGGTTTGGATTTTGTGGCTTATGTTTTGGTTTTTTGAGACAGGGCTTCTCTACGTAGCCCTGACTGTCCTGGTGTCATTTAAGGCATATGCCACCATACCTTATCTCATAACTCTTTTTTATTGGTTTCATTTGTTGTTGTTGCCACTGTGCTACTTTTTATATTTATTTAAATGGCAGAACTTCTGAGTAAGGTTTGACAGCTACTTCCCAAAACAACAACAGTTGAAATAGCTGACTTTTTTCAAATGATGATTTGAAGTTATAATTGTGTGAATGAAAATTAATTCAAAACATGTATTAAAACATGGTAAGAAATATAAAATAACTTGCTTTGTTATGTGTTTCCAGACATGTTTCATAGCTCTGATCATGATATGGTAGGGTTTCTTCATTTTCCCAGGCCCAACTCTAAGCTTATAAATTTACACTGGAGACGTAGCCTGTTGTTTCTCATCTCCACTCTTTATCCAGTCCCTATGTGTATAGTATGTACTGCTTCTCAGGAAGAGCTGACAAACAATGCCACATGTCTACAAACAAAACACTTTCTATTTATTTATTTATTTATTTATTTTTATTTTTTTTTTTTGAGACAGAGTTTCTCTGTAGCTTTGGAGCCTGTTCTTGAACTAGCTCTTATAGACCAGGCTGGTCTCAAACTCGGAGAGATTTGCCTGCCTCTGTCTCCCAAGTGTTGAAATTAAAGACGTGCACCACCACTGCCCGGCTCTAACTCACTGTTTTGAAAATGACCCATGGTGAATATGCAAACTTATTTCTTGCCTAGGTTTTATTTATACCAAGATTTATATTCAACTTGCAATTTTAGATTATGCCTGGTTTATCTATTCCTCTTGGAAACAATGAACTCATCAACCCTGAGTGATCAGACCAATTTTATTTTTTAAAACAGACTAGAGAAGTTCAAGCTTAAAGGAATTAATAAAAGCAATAGAATCCTTGTAGATGTTCATCAGAAGAAAATAATACTCCATGACATACAAGCAAAATAGCAGAAAAGCTTCAAGCTTAATCGAGTAAAACATGAAAGAAGGCAAGAACCTTTGGAAAGATGGACACCTTTGCATTTTCTAAGGCTCATCTTCTTGGTGTCATCACAGAACCATTTTTAATGGTGTAACCTAACTGTCCCCAAATGTATCAAAGTGAAAAGAATCTTTGACAGCAATGAACATTTCAAAGTAACTTCTTCCAAAAACAATATGACCAATAACATATTCTGACACAAAAGGCCTATGCTAGAAATGGTTCAAATATGTCTTTATACAAATCTTTAGCACCATAATAGATTGTGTGTGTTAGTCTACAAGGGCTCAGGGAATGAGAGAGAAGAAAGAAAAAGAGAGAGAGAGGGAGAGAGAGAAAAAAAAAAGAAAGAGAGAGGAGAAAGAGAGCCTAATATAAGGCCCCACTAAAATATGTTCAGAAGAAGTAAGTAAGCTCCCTGAATCTTAGGAGTAGTCAGAAAACACACTTATATTTCCAAGGATAATAAACAAAATACATAAATAAGAAAATAGCAAGGGTAAACAAAACATGGACTTTGAATTTTAAGAAACCCAAAGACACCCAAAGTGCTAAAGGAAAATAAGTAGAATATAAAAGAAGAGGTTGACTATATGAGTTTGTACAATAGAGGCCCAAATGAAATGTTGGGGATAAAAATAAAAATAAGTAAAATATAAGCAACCAACAAAAGCCCAATACAACTCCAGATAAAAGAAATTGTTGTTGTGGTAAATTAGAAGATACAGTGGGCAAACAGCTCAAAGAAGTTTTAATTATGTTTGAAATACTACAGTAAAGTATAGGTAAAGATTAAAGGGTGGTCTGGAGAGCATGAAATTGATGAGTCAATCCATCTAGAAGACCTAAATAATAAACACTACACTCTTACCCAGTTAACAAATATATTAAGTATAGCTGACAATTAAAAGGAAATGTGCTAATCAATAATGATATTAAATATTTCAATATGCCAGTTTTAATAATCAGTGAGGTAGCAGACAGTGGGAAGAAGGATAAGCTAATCCACTTTGTACTGCAATTTGAGCTCATGGAATTTGAAAACTGGCTACAGAGATATATCTAGCACTGCATGAATACTTGATTTTGAAGAAATACATGGAACATCATTTAAGATAACCATAGTCCATACAAGAAAACAATTTTTAATTAATTATAAACAACATTTAAAGGATACAAACTCTGCTTTCCTTCCAGCACCAAAACTAATTATAAATTGATTCAAAATTAATATCAGTCATGGATATTTATTATGGAAATCAGAAAATAAATATACAAAAGAAAAAGTAAAATACAATATACGAGAACTTTTAGAATACAAGAACAACTACTTTACATATAATAATTTTTCTGTAAATATTACATTGAAAGAAATTTCACAAGTAATTTCTCTCATTAAATTAAATTAAGAAAACAACAAAGATCAAAAGAGGAAAAAAAGAATGAAAATCAGGATGGAGACAAATGCAATAGGTAATAAAATGATAGAAAGCATCCATGGAACACAAGTTGAAATATCTAATAAATGGATAGTGTTGGAAGAGGAGAGTTGGGAAATATAGAGAGAAGGATGGTTATGGAAGGACTCAGAATATGGGCATAGAAAAGAACATTTTAAGAATACATCATGTGAAATCCTCAAGGAATTAAAAATATTGTTTTAAAAATTAAAATAAATAAATCTTATGACGCCAATCCATTTACATGTGTAGTGAAAATATATTTTGCCATTAAGAATTGCAAAGTAACTCAAAAGCAGAGTCACAGATCAATGTAGGAAGAAATTCACGTGAACATTAATTCATTCTGCTACCTATGAAAGTCAATTGCATTTTCTCCACAATTATTGTTTTCCCAAGTACAAATAATGCAATAATGGTAATTCTCATTATTTCTACTGAGAGTCATTTGCAATTGAAATGCCTCTTATTTTCTTTCTTTATTTATTTATAAATAAAAGGCAGAAAAAGTAAAGCAAAAGTAAAAAAAATCCCAAAACAATTAAACCAACAGCAGTATCAACAACTTACATGCACTCAAAAAATATAAATAAATGGAGACTTTCACAAATGAGTAAAGTGTATTCTTTTAGAATAGCATGATCTTTTTCATACCCATTAGTGAACACTATTAACAAGTCAAAAAAGTTAAATTTAAACAATTTTAGTCAGTATTGTAATTATGATTCTAGTCAGTGAAGTAAAGTAAAACTAAAACATCAGAAGGAAAGAAAAGTAGTTGCTGTAAGACAATGGTCTTGCACCCTGTAAATGTTTATCAGTTGTACTTGTTTAATAAAATACTAATTGGACAGTAGCCAGACAGGAAGGGGGGGTGACCAGAACAGGAGAATTCTGAAAAGAGGATAGGCTCAACCAATAGCCATCAACCATATGCAGAGGAAGCAAGATGAGAGAGCCTCACTGATAAAAGGTACCAAGCCACATACCTGACACAGACAAGAATTATGTGTGACTGTAGGATGTAAGAGTTAATAAAAAGACTAAGCTAATAGGCCAACCAGTTTATGATTAATATAGACCACTTTGTGTTTCTTTGGGATGGAACAGCTGCAGGAATAGTCAAGACAGAAAACCCTGTTAACAAGTAGTAAAAATAAATATTGATAAAGAAAAGGTATTTCGTGAAGATGATGTGAACTTATATATAGACAGTTTTAAGGAATACAACACATGTACACACACATACACACAATAAAACCTGCAAATCTAACCATGAAATTGAGGTTAGGGTGTGTGTGTGTGTGTGTGTGTGTGTGTGTATATATATACAATCTTAAAAAATAAGGATATGTCCTTTGTTTTACAGATTTTTTTCAGTTCCAGCAGGTCCCATTTATTAATCAGCAAGACAAATTGGTACCCTACAGAATGGAAAAATATCTTTACCAACCCCACATTGGACAGAGGATTGATATTCAAAATAAACAACGAACTCAAGAAATTTGACATCTAAAGAACAGATAGTCCAATAAAAAATGGGGTACAGACCTAAACAGAGAACTTTCAACAGACAAATCTCAATGGCTGAAAGACACTTAAGAAAATTCTCAACATTTTTAGCCATCAGAGAAATGCAAATCAAAACAATTCTGAGAGTCCATCTTAAGCATGTCATAATGATCAATATAAAAAACACCGATGATAGCTTATGCTTGAGAGAGTGTGGTGTAAAGAGAACATTTCTTCATTGCTGGTGGTGGGGCAGACTTGTGCAGTTATTTTGGAAATCAATATGAGTGGTTTCTCAATAAATTAGGAAACAATCTTCCTCAATACCTAGCAATACAACTTTCAGATATATACCCAAAGGATGCTCAATCATACCACAAGTACATGGGTCAATTATATTCATAGCAGCATTATTCATAATAGCCAGAATCTGGAAACAACCTAGATGCCCCTCAACTGAAGATTGGATAAAGAAAATGTGGTAAATTTCCACAATGAGGTACTACTCAGCAGCAAAAATAATAACTTGAAATTTGCAGACAAATGGATGGATCTAGAAAAATCCATATGAGTAAGGTAACCCAGTCCCAGAAAGATAAATATAATATCTATTCACTCATGACTGGCTTTTGGTCATAAAGCAGAGAAAAACCAGCCTAAAGTCTACAAATCCATAGAACTTGGACAACAAAGAGTACCTTAAGAGAGATACACATGGAACACTATAGGAAGGAGTAGAAGATAAGATCTCCTGAGTAAATTGGGAGCATGGAGGTCATGGGAGACAGTAGAAGGGGAGCTGGTAGGAAAAAAGGGGAGCAGACAAAAATGTATAGTTCAATAAAAACAATAAAGAAAAATCAGAAAAAATAAGACTTAATTCTCCAAGAGCAAGACTGATTCTTATTTATCACTGTACCCAGTCAGGTTATAACATGGTTCTTGCTCTTTTTTAATCATAAAAAAGGACAGATTGTTCAAAGTTAAAATATTGATAGAAGGGGAAGTAAAGTAACAATGGTTAGGAACCAATTAGGAACCAGTGTTTTCAAGTCCTCATATTGCATTTTTTTTATTTGTCATAGAAAGCTATTTAGTTGTTGATATTCCTCTTCCTTCAAATTGAAGGGCCCAATGGGTGTTCCTTAAATCTCATTTTTAATTAATATCAGCACAAAAACAAAACAGGCTCCAGTAGTAGTAAAATAAAATGTCCAGGGAAATAACATAATATTTGTTTTGAGTGCTGACATGTCTTTATATATAAAGAGGAAAATGCTGTATTCATTTGGTAAACTTTCCCAAATCAGATCCGATTCTCTGCTGTTTCCCTTGGGTCTGGTAACATGTCTGGCAAATTTCATATTCAACAACCCTAGGGACTTAGTGTAAGAAAAAATAGCAGGAAAAAGAAGCAACCGGAGATGTGATATCTTCAGTTGTAGTGTTCCAGGATAAACAGAAACTTACCGTTGATTCCTTTCACACTATAAACTGTGGAGCTGAGGATGAAGTAGTGTTTGAGATGTAATAGAGAAGGAAAATGTGCTTCAAGCAGGGACCTATTAATGGACAAGTCTTCCCAAATAACTCTATTATGCAAATAACTGAGCCTTAAAATTAATCCAAAAGGATAAACACTGTGGGGAGAAATACAATCTCGAGCACTGTCTTTTCTTTTAAGAATTAATAAAAATAATATATCCACACAACAAAAATCACAGAAACTGCTTAAGAATTTTGTTTTAGTTTTCAAAATATACTAAAGTTGTTTGTATATACTATTGCTTGTTTGATAAAATAGTTTACCATGGACTGGTTGAATAATCTTCTTTAATTATTAAAATTTAATTATAAATAAACAATTTTGTTATTTGTGTGTGTCAAAATAACCAAAAGCAAGCAAAAGTTCTCTTTACTTCCTAACTTCTGAACACATATGGGATTGGAATTGTAGATAACAAATAATGGTAAAAAGGAAAATATTAAAACAAGAGGTGTTAAATGGGGCAAGATGGAGTCAAATGGGTAGGATAAACTCAAGAAAGTTAATCTAACACTAAAGAACTTTGAAAATGCTATATGGAAAAGCTTCAACTATAGAATCTATGTGTAATGGATACATATGCATGTATAAAATTAGTTTAATTGAAGTCAATCTATAATGGGAGAGGACAATGAAATAAATACCACAGACTATCAAATCAAAACCATCCCTGCCAGGTATGGATTACCTATTCTTGAGTTGCTTAGAGTAGTCCCATAGACCTTCTGAACATTACAAAATACTGCTCAAGGTATCTCTCTAGAACTTGATGGTAAAACACCATTGCTAAAGAAATCTAATACTGAAGGGGACTCATTAGAGGAATAAGGCTGGTACTGACCTGGAAGTGTCGTCCATACTGGCCAGCTTTGCTAGCGCTGTACATTGCTATGAACACTCTTTGGAAGGGAAAATTGAACACTCTTACCCCAGTCTCTAGTAAACACTGGCCTGTGTAAACTGTCCTTTACACTATAGTGAAAAAACTGTTATGGGAATAATCAAGTACTTTCGGGTTGGATTTAAAGCCAATACACACAATAAAAATTATGTCTGGTACCATTAACTGGCCCCAAACTCCATGATTGGTTAGTATATATGCCCTGGGGGAGAACCAAATACTATCATTTTGCTAAAGTAAACTCGTAATAAAGTAAGAACACATGGTTCATATTTTTAGACTTATAGGTTAATATCTTTTCCTCTCTACACCAGAGAAACTTCTTTTACAGTAGATAACAATATAGGAATACATAAGAGAACAATATCTATGTGAATAAGAGACTGTGGAGTGTCCAACTCTAAATGGGACATTAATATTATATCCTTTCCTACCAAGACTCAGAGATGATCTCAGAAGAAGGAGGCTTTGGTGATCTGAATGAAAATCACCTCCATAGACTCATAGGGAATAGCATTATTGGAGATGTGGCCTTGGTGTGGGAAGTCCTTCTGTATATAAGTTGCTTATATAGATTAATGACTAAAGCTTGTTTGGCCAGTGGCTTAACAGAATAGAGCAAGGTGGGAATTCCAAGCAGATAGAGGAGGAAATAATGCAGTGTCAGGAACGCCATGTAGCTGCCAGAGGAGACAGACACGAGCCACCAGTTGGAAACTTTCTGGTAAACCATAAGCCTCATGAAAAAATATAAACAAATAGAAATAGATTTATTTAAGATGTAAGAGCTAGTTAAAAATATGCTTAAGCTATTGGCCAAACAGTATTGTATTCAATATAGTTTTGTGTAATTATTTCATGTCTGGGCGGCCAAGAAATGAACAACTAGCTTCCCTCTACAAAGTGGTGCAAAGTGGGTGACTAGTAGATCCACGTAAAAACATGATAGAGCTCTGGCTATTTTAGATGGCTGATACCTGCCACCCACTTTGGGTCCAGATGCTTATGTGCCCAATCAGGGTTGGGAGGAAAGTAGCTGAGACCATGCCCGCAGCTCAGACCTCCCCACCTGGACAGGTGGTGGGAATGGGTGGAGGTGATATGGGATTCCCCTCTGTGTGCTGTAAATATGTTTTATTTCCATTGATTAGTAATAAAGCTGTTTTTAGTCAATGGCTTGACAGAATATAGCTAGGCTTAAAAAGATATGTAGAAAGAGTAGGTGGAGTCAGGGAGAAGCCATATAGTCACCACAGGAGACAGACACCGGACACTGGACGGAACCTTACCAGTAGGCCACAATCATGTGGCAATATACAGGTTAATAGAAATGGGTTCATTTAAGATATAAGAGCTAGCTAGCAATACACTTAAGTGATTGGCCAAGCACTGTTTTAATTAATACAGTTTCCATATAGTTATTTTGGGTCTGGGTGGCTGGGAACAAAATAGTAGCCTCTACCAACCTGGCCTGGTCGGAGTAGGTATGGTCTTGAATGAAGAGTGTTACTTGCAGGAAGGCTTTGAGGTTTCAGAAGCTCAAGCCAGTCCTAGCAGCTCACTGTCCCTTCCTGCTGTCTGTGAATGCAGATGTAGAACTCAGCAACTTGTCCAGCACGCTCACTGCTTGCATCACACAATGCTTCTTTCTATGACTATAATGGATTAAGTGTCTGAACTGGAAGCCAACCCCAAGAAATTTGTTTCTTTTTTATAAGAATTGTCATGGTCATGCTGTCTCTTCACAGAAATAAAACATTCATTAGGACAAATGATTGTGATAACCAGAGTAGTTGTTGTCTGAGCAAAATAGTACTTGCAGGAAACCTTTGCATATTTGGCCATCTGAACTCATCTTAACAGATGTGATTTCATGCACAAAACCTGCTCACAAACAAGGCAGCTCAATTCCCAGAGTGGATGGGGCAGAAACTCATGGCATTCTAACACCAGCAAAGAAGAAATTAATAACTGAATGCTTCAGATAAAGGGGAATCAGTATTCTTCAAGGATGCTGCTTCTGAGAGTGTAGACATGACCCAGTAGATATTCACACATTCAGTTAAGATACGCTTCTAAAGGCAGTCCCTCTGATTGTCTAAGTGTCTATGCTCCACTCCCTAAGTACAGTGTTGCTGCTTTTCTCCCACTGGGCCTGGCTAAACCCACACACACAAAAAAAAATGCTGCTCATCTGTTTTTATGTCTTTGGCTCAGGACCTCACCTGATCAACCTAGTTCCCCTAGGGTTTCAAGTAAGAACTGCAGATTATAGAGATACCTACATTTATAATTTCATAAAACATTTTCCATGCTAGAATACTAAAAAATATACTTGTGTCTTATAAGTAATAGACAGCCGGGCAGTGGTGGCGCACACCTTTAATCCCAGCACTCGGGAGGCAGAGGCAGGCGGATCTCTGGGAGTTCGAGGCCAGCCTGGTCTACAAGAGCTAGTTCCGGGACAGGCATCAAAGCTACAGAGAAACCCTGTCTCGAAAAAAAAAACCCAAAGACAAAAAAAAAGTAATATACACTTAATTTTTATAGCCCTAGAGACAATAAACCCCAAATCAAACATGAGCGGAATCAGTGTTTGCAGAGGTTCCTCACCTGTGGCAATCTTCTTGCACTAAATTACCTGGTGTGGAAAGGGCACAATGTGGAGTCTCAGTTCTGTATTATGAGATCAATAAGTGATTGACTAGGGCTTCATGCTCATGGATTTATGACCTCTCACAGGTCATATCTCCCAATATCATCATCTTGAGAGATTTTCAATATGAATTTGGTGACTCCAAAGCATTATGAGCACAGCATACAGGAAGCAGAAAACATTTCAATCAGAACACATTGGACTGTCATTGACAAAATGAAATTTTCTGTAAAACTTCTCTTGGGATTCGAGTGGATACAAGCAAGGAACCCAGCCTTGACCTGTCTTATAGTGTAGTTGGGCCAAGTCAGCTTGCTGCCAGAGGCTACAAAGTTCCTATATAGAGAAACACATACTGTTAAATACAATGAATGTCCAGGAAGATGATAGGAATAGTACACTGGAAATTTCTTGGCTTATTTCAGGGAATATTATGTAAAATGACAGTGTAGCTAGGATTTAAGAAATTAACAAATCCTCAGGAAAA
>JABTXL010007139.1:33328137-33373621 GCA_025134845.1 Neodon shergylaensis
GCATCTAACTAACCATTAAAGCCTGAAAGTGACCAGAAAACTGATGAGATTTCCCTAAAAGTTAATTTCATATCAAAAAATAAAAATTCAATGAAAACAGAAAATAATAGTGAAAAAATAAATATGAGTAGTTATGTTTCTTAATAAAAAGACAGGTATGAAACGTCAAAAATTGTCAAATATGTAACTTTCTGCTGAATTCAGTTTTGTAAACATTTTTTGCTCAACATTTCAAAAGAAATTCTTCTGAGGTTACCCAATAGTCTATTATTGTGATTTTTACTTTGGTTTGTTGTAGGATATTTGTACACTGTATGAAGTTGTGTTACTGTGATTGGTGTGATAAAAAAGTAAATGGCCAACAGCTAGGCAGGAAAGAATAGGCAGGACTTGCAGGTAGAGAGTCAGAGGGAAGAATTTAAGTGTACATGAGATGCCAGAGAAGTGTAAAATGTCAAATATATGAAACAGAAGGAAGGTGACTGAGTCACATAAGAGAATGTAGATTAATAAAAATGTGTTAGTTAAGTTATAAGAATTAGTTTTTCAAAAGCCCAAACTAAAGTCAAGGTTTAATAATTAACAACAACTCTCTATGTCACTATTTGTGATCTGGTGGCCCAAAGAAAAGTCCAACTATATTGTTTATTTAAGATAGGTTCTCATTTTATAGCTTAAGCTGACCTGATAATCAATAAATCATCTGGCCAAGTGCTGGGAATACAGGTATGAGCTGTGGTCCTCATAGTATGATAATTTTTTTTACTTTATTTATTTATTTATTTATTAAGATTTCTGCCTCCTCCCTGCCACCGCCTCCCATTTCCCTCCCCCTCCCCCAGTCAAGTCCCCCTCCCTCGTCAGCCCAAAGAGCAATCAGGGTTCCCTGCCCTGTGGGAAGTCCAAGGACCACCCACCTCCATTCAGGTCTAGTAAGGTGATCATCCAAACTGCCTAGGCTCCCACAAAGCCAGTACGTGCAGTAGGATCAAAACCCATTGCCATTGTTCTTGAGTTCTCAGTAGTCCTCATTGTCCGCTATGTTCAGCAAGACCAGTTTTATCCCATGCTTTTTCAGACCCAGGCCAGCTGGCCTTGGTGAGTTCCCAATAGAGCATCCCCATTGTCTCAGTGTGTGGGTTCACCCCTCGCGGTCCTGAGTTCCTTGCTCGTGCTCTCTCTCCTTCTGCTCCAGATTTGGACCTTGAGATTTCAGTCCGGTGCTCCCATGTGGGTCTCTGTCTCTGTCTCCTTCATCGCCTGATGAAGGTTAATATTCAAAAGGATGTCTATATGTTTTTCTTTGGGTTCACCTTCTTATTTAGCTTCTCTAGGATCACGAATTATAGGTTCAATGTCCTTTATTTATGGCTAGAAACCAAATATGAGTGAGTACATCCCCTGTTCCTCTTTTTGGGTCTGGCTTACCTCACTCAGGATAGTGTTTTATGATCATTTTAAATATGGTTATTTGAATTGAATTACTAAATGTGCTATGTTCTAGAAAACACCTTATTTAAGGATGCTAAATTTTTCATATGTTTCTTTGATGTGGGATGCCTTTCTGTATGTGTTGCTCTTATTGGTTAATGAATAAATCTTCTTTAACTTATGACAGAGAAGAATATAATCATGCTAGAATATATATATATATATATATATATATATATAGAGAGAGAGAGAGAGAGAGAGAGAGAGTAGGTGGAGTCAAAGAGATGCCATGTAGCTGCCAAACGAGAAAGATGTCCAGAACCTTTGCTGGTATCCACAGTCTTGTGGCAATACACAGATTAATAGAAATTGGTTAATTTAAGAAAAGAGCTAGCTAGAAATACACCGAAGTCATTGGCCTATTAGTGTTGTAATTAATTTAGTTTCTGTGTGGCTACTTAGATGTGGACAGCTAGGAAACAAAAGAGCAGTCTCCAACTACAGTTTGTGAAATAAATGACACTACACAAATATGTTTTAGTTAGAACATTCAAACAGATATGCTAGAATGCTTTTGAATTCTTTTTAAATTAATGTTTTCATTTATTTTACATATGAACCACAGTTTCCTCTTCTCTCATCCTATTCCCTCCCCTCAGTTCCTTTTTCCTGAGGCCATTCATTTCTCAGTAAGGGTTCTTGTGGGAGTCAACAAAGCATGGCATATCAAGTTAAGGGAGAACCAAACTCCCTCCTTTTCATCAAGGCTACGCATCGAGAATAGGTTCCAGAAAACCAGCTCATGTGTCCGGAATAATCCTGGCCCCAGTGTTAGGGGTCCCACTAACAGGCAAAATTATACAACTCTTACCCACATGCAGATGGCCTAAGTTGGTTCAGTACAGACTAGCAAGCTGTTGTTTTACAGTCCGTGAGCTCTTACGGAACTTGGGTCAGCGTTCTCTGTGGGTTGCCCCATTATAATTGCTCCCGTTCCTTATATAATCTTTCCCCATCTCTTCAGTTGGGCTCACGGAGCTCAGTCCAGTACATGACTATGGATCTCACATTTGCTTCAATTAATTACTGGATGAAGGTTCTATTATGACTATTAAGGTAGTCACCACAACAATATTAATTGTTGTCTATTCATTTTCAGAAAGATTATGTAAATCTTTATCTGTATGAGACTGTCCATGTAACTGTAACTTAAAAAGAACAATAATTGAAAAATAACTTTAAATTCATGATCAAATTGTGTGTGTGTGTGTGTGTGTGTGTGTGAGAGAGAGAGAGAGAGAGAGAGAGAGAGAGAGAGAGAGAGAGAGAGAGAGAGAGAGAGAAGAGAAGCAGAGAGAGACAGAAAAATTGTTTATGGTTGATATGTGCATGTGTGTGTGTTGTCTGTGTGTTTTTCAGGGTATGGGCTGTGTGTGTGTGTGTATGTGTGTGTGTGTGTGTGTGTGTTTCTTTGTGCTCATGTTAAGACACAAATATGAAGATCAGATGCCAACTCAAGTTTGTGGAGTCTACTCTATTTTACAGGTACTGAACTCAGATCAATATACCTGTATGGCTAGCATTTTAATCACTGAGACATGTGGTGATATTTTGTTTGTACTCTACAAATAAAGCTTGCCTGAAGACCAGAAGGTGGGGCTAGCCAGTAGTTAACCATAGAGGTCTGGAGGTCTGAACAGACAGACAGGAATGATAAGACTGGGCGGAGAGAAGAAGTAATAAGGCAAGACAGAGAGAAGAGCTTGGTCTCTTTGGGGGCTAAGAGTCTTAAAAGTAAGATCTTTTGTGGCTGACTTTTCTTTTTCTCTGTTCTTTCAACTTTCACCCCTTAATATCTGACTCTAGGTTTTTATTATTAATACCAGTTAGAACTCAAACAACAAAGACATCTTGTCATCTCCATTTTCCAAAAACTTTTAAGGTCTATTTACATTTTGGTGTAAGAAGATGAAAGACAGATATCTTAACTTGAATCTAAGTCTTGGGATGGGCTTATTTCTATAGAATAATATTTTCTCAGCTCAAAATTTGTTTTGTAATCTACAAGCTAACGAATAGGAATTTGTAGGTGTGACTCTTTGAAGGTGAGTATGTCATGAGTGGAGTGCTAATGGATGGGATTTAAACACTTATAAGAGGATAACCTAAGATGTAAAAGTTCTCCTGTTCTTTCTTCAAATAAGTATACATTACATAGACACCTGTTACAAATCTGCTATGATAAAATTCAGCAATATTTTCATCCAGCTTTTTCTAAAACAGCTGTTAGTTGTCTGAACTTAGTAGTCTGAACATAGCAGACTGTACATTATAAAACACCCACACGGAAAAAGAATTAGTATTTCCTTCCATGTAATAATCGATAAACACCTATTCAAAAGTAGAAAATTACAACTTTGGAAATAAGCTGTTCTTTTTATCTTTGCCTAAATATTATGGAATTAATATTGTGCTTCTAATAATTTCCATCCTTATACTAAAATATTATATAGTTAACATTAATAACAATATTTTATATTCTGACAAACTTCTGTTATATTTAGAAAAACACAACTATAGTTTAATCACCAGAGGCAAATAATTAAAGTGCTCTCTCTTCCCATGACTTCTGAAGTCAAG
This sequence comes from Neodon shergylaensis, assembly GCA_025134845.1. Taxonomy (NCBI): domain Eukaryota; kingdom Metazoa; phylum Chordata; class Mammalia; order Rodentia; family Cricetidae; genus Neodon; species Neodon shergylaensis. The sequence continues at coordinate 33,332,209 of JABTXL010007139.1, forward strand.
TAGACTCTGCTAATACACTAAGCTAAACAGTTACGAATCAGGAAAACCAGAACTTAAATAAGTTTTCCCTGGTTCAAAGAAGCAGATTTTCACAAATCTTACTTTTAAATACATCAGTGGAAGCTATAAAAACAGCTTTTAGCATGACTAATCTGTTGCTATATAGTTAGATTATATGTTGCAGTTTATTCTTTAACATGTATTTCCAGAAAACTCAAAGGACATTTTCAAACCACAACTTGTAATAGATGATATTTGAAAACAGGAATGGAAAAAGGTAAAATATGCAAAAGAAAAAGTACAGAATTCTTACAAAGTTCTTTCTCTTAAATCATGTACCCAGAAATTTGATTTTCGAGCCTTTGTCTAACAACAGTGGTTTTCTGCCATGAATTTAGCTCTCCTATACCCCCTCAAGTTTTAAGAATAGAAAATAAAGTGCTTCATGTGGGCTTCAAGCTGTAATTTCCATTGAAGCTGTTGAAGTCATAAATTGCAAGTGGGAACCTAAAGACAAAATTACAACTTTGCTAAAACCTCAATCAGGTACACTTTCTTTTTGTACGATGGATATTTTCTCCAAATCCACCAACACCAAATTTATACACAATTACCCTTAAAAATAGCTTCTCTTTCCTTCTATGTAAAGAAAGAGACAAGAACAGCTACTGAATTTAAAGCTGTTAACGCCTTTAAAACAATCAGCTCCAGTACAAATGACTTTTTAACAATTAAAATTTAACAGATATTAAAAATAAATCACAAAATGATAAATAAAAAAAGTTCCTCATTGCACGTTATGATAAAAATAGATGCTTGTATGTTCTTTCTGGAGAATTCTTTGTAGTTTACAACATAAAAAATGAAACAATCATATATATTATTTATCTAATAGTTTATTTTTATTACTTTTATTTAACAATTTTATACATGTATATAAGTTATCGTAACTATTCTCTCACCCTGTCCTCCTCTAGTAATGTGCTCCTTCCCTCCCTAATTGTCTTTTATCTATATTCATTACTTTGTGTTTTATTTTGTGGTTCATGAGTTTAGATAGGATCATCTGTTTGATGATTAGATTATAAGTATCACATTATGGTGAGGTCATCACTTGTTGCATGACTGAAGAAAATACTGCCCTTTTCGAGTATATCAGCATCCAATAGTTCAACAATGAATGGTTAGGAACACAAGTCCCATTTTTATGCAGGGCATGTGCTTATATCCATAGCTGTTGTGAATATAATGGCTATGATTTGTCAAAGCAATGAGATTTTAAAACTTGTGCTTATATCTCTTTGCCCAGATATGTTCTATATGTCCCTTTTCTTCAACATGAGCTAACTACTCATCTTTCATTAAATACTAGTACCTTTTGAAGCCATGAGACTCTAAATTTATCATAGTTAGATAAAAATACAGGCAAATTTTGTGAACATCAAGATGAATATTTGTCTGTGAATATAAATATCAAGTGTTAAAAGACTTCACCCTATGTCAGTTTGCTAAGCAACCCTGTTCAGGATCCACCAAGTATTTATGATCTTCTTGAAATAAGTTATTGACCAGGTTGATAATACTATGCATGGTTTCCCTATTGTTGGGGTACATATAAATACAGAGGGTAGTTGGTTACTCCAGCAACAGGTGTGCCATTATTTCACAAGAGTGGCACAACCTACATCCAAGTTGGGGCCTGCAGTTATCCAACTCACAACTGGATAAGATATTGATGCTTTTTCTTCTTAACCAATTGGAAAAGCACCTTCAAGTTCTATTAAAGATAGCAAACAAGAAAAATGCTCCCGAATAATTTTCAGTTTGATTTCTCTATAGCATACATTTATGGTACACAGTATTTTCATCATTATAGTTACACTAGGCAACCATGAGTAATGACAAGAAACTGTACTGTTTTTTGAGTATCAAAGAGTTACCCTGCATAACAACTCATAAAGGAATATTTCAACATTGGCATTAGAATTTCTTTAATAACCGGTAGGTTTTTAAAGCATATTTTATGGTCATGAAAATTTCTCTACCCCCTCTTCATTTTAAGATTACATAGTTTTAATAATGAAAAATCTGCTTAAACAAACATAAAGCTAATAATATGTGACATGTTATAGAGATAACAAGTCATTGATTGTGGTAAAGTCCGTGTGTTAGCCTTCATCAACCAGCTCACACTGAGAGAAAATACTGAGACAAACATATTTAAAGAAGTGAGAGGAAACATATAAAAGAAATTTGGAAGATACAGAGGAGAAAGGAGTTTGAGTTATTTTACACTACAAATAAGAGTATTCAGATTTATTTTACAGCAAAGTATTTATATATAAGTGGAAAAGCATTATATAAAATGATAATAAGTAGAGATATATAAGGATATTGATGTTCTTTGTATTATTATTTGCCAAAGTTTCCCAAATCAGTGAGTAACAATGAGACATTATTATAGAAGAATCCCTTAGGTGCTTCAAGAATTAACAATTTCATGATGGAAATTTTTCGATTCCCCTGATGGAAAATATTTTGATAAACAAGAGTAAAAGTCACTACATTTTAATTATTTTCGTTATATTTTCACAATATAACTTATTTCATTTCTACATTACTTATGTAAACCAAGAAATACATGCAATATTTATTGGAAGACCTTCTGAAATTATGTATTATACACATGATATATAATATGTGTGTATCTTTGAAACATAATGACTCTCTTTTTCAGGGTATCTCTTTCCTGCTCTTCCTCTCTGTTCTTCACTTCCCTCTATTTTCCCAATCCCTTATGTTCTCCTCTCTGCTCCCTTTTTCCCCTTCCAACTTTCCTATCACCTTCCACCCTCCCCCTACACTAACAATTAACTAAGGAGACCTTGTCTACTTCCCCTTACTAGGGAAATCCATATAGGTCTCTCTCAGGGTTCTCCTTGCTTCCTGTCTTTGGGGTTGTGGACTATAAGATGGTTATCCTTTGCTTTACATCTACATCTAAGTATATACTTTGCCTTTGGGGGCTTAGGTTACCTCTATCAGGTTGTTTTTTCTAGTTTCAGCAATTTCCATCAAATTTCAAGATGTCATTGTTTTTTTTTGTTTATTTTTTTTAATTAAAGATTTCTGTCTCTTCCCCACCTCCGCCTCCCCTTTCCCTCCCCCTCCCCCAATCAAGTCCTCCTCCCTCATCAGCCCAAAGAGCAGTCAGGGTTCCCTGCCCTGTGGGAAGTCCAAGGACCACCCACCTCCATCCAGGCCTAGTAAGGTGATCATCCAAACTGCCTAGGCTCCCACAAAGCCAATAGGTGCAGTAGGATCAAAAACCCATTGCCATTGTTCTTGAGGTCTCAGTAGTCCTCATTAAGATGTCATTGTTTTTAACAGCTGAATAACACTCCATTGTGCAAATGTACCACATTTTCTTCATTAATTCTTCAGTTGAGGAGTATCTAGGTTGTTTCCAGGTTCTGGCTATTATGAATAATGCTACTATGAACATAGTTGAGAAAATATATTTGTAATATTAGTGTACAACCTTAGGGTATATGCTCAAAAGTGGTAATGCTGGGTCTTAAGGTAGAATGATTCCCAATTTTCTGAGAAACTTCCATACTAATTTTCAAAGTGGCTGTACAAGTTTATACTCCCATAAGCAATGGAGTAGTGTTCCCTTAACTCCACATCCTCTGCTGCATGATATTTCAATATTGTTTTTGATTTTAGTCATACTGACTGGTATAAGATGATATCTCAGAGTTGTTTTGATTTGCATTTCCTTTGTGGCTAAAGATGTTGAGCAGTTCCTTTCAGCCATTTGAGGTTATTCTGATGAGAATACTCTGTTTAGATCTCTACCCCATCTTTAAATTGGATTATTTGATATTTTGATATCTAGTTTCTTGAGCAATTTGTATATTTTAGATACCAGTCCTCTGTGAGATGTGCAGTTGGGGAAGAATTTTCTTCCATTCTTTAGGCTGCTGCTTTGTCCTGTTCAAGGTTACTTCCCACTTTCTCTTCTATGAGGTTTGAGTGAAACCAAGCACTAGGGAAATTACCAGGAATCCACAAGAATTGCCACAGCTAAGAATCTAAATAATAGTGGATAAGCTAACTTAACTGCCCTTCCCCTGTATTCAGATTGATGACTACCTTGTCATTCATCCAGCAACTGATGGAAGCAGATACACAGAACTGCAGCTAAATACTGGGCTGAACTTGTGGAGTCAGTCACAGAAAGGGAGGAGTGATATTATGACCAAAGGGTCCAAGATCATGATGGGGAAGCCCACAGTAACAGTTGACCCAAGAAAGTGGGAGCTCACTAAACCCCAGACTGAAAGTTGGGGAACCCATGTAAAAACAAACAATCCTCTGAATGAGGGTGACAGCTGCGTGGCATGGGAAGTTTGTGGGGGCACTAGCAATGGAGTCAGTTTTTATACCTAGTGAACTGGCTCTTTGGAGCTCATTTCCTATCGAGGGATACCTTTCTCAACCTAGATATAGGAGAGATGACCTTGATCCTGCCTCAAGTGATGTAACTGACTTTGTTGACTCCCCATGAGAGTCCTTACCATCTCTGAAGCATGGCTGTGGGTGGGGTTGAGAGAAGGTAGGGAAAGCAGGAGAACAGGAGGGAGAGGAATGGTAGTGGTATGTAATATAAGATTGCTTTTAAAGAAAATAGTAGTATCTGTCAGTCTCTCGTTGTTCATAACATCCTCGGTAGTAATATGTGACAATTTATCACCTTACCAGGAAAAATATGACTCTAGAGATGATGTTGTATTAAATAGTGATAAATAATCAGTATATATGTGATAAAATGATACCCATATTTTACTAATAACAAATTCATTAATATGCTCCAATTTCTAAAAAAAAATCATTGTGTTCCATTAAACAATTAGAGAATAATTAAACTAAGTGGCTATTGAATTTCTTTTTCTAAATCATATTTTATATACATAGCTCCAACACAGACATCCTGTATATCAAAGTTTGATTAAAGCAAAAAAGAAAAAACCTTACTTTCATTCTGTTGTTTGAGTTCAGCAAACCATTGCTATGATATCTACATTTTGCTGTGCTTGAGAGTTTCAGAGGGTTTATCTCAGAACACTAATTAGCTATAGAGTTTGAAACCTGAGTATGCTACAAACACTTGTTTCAAAACTCAAATTTAAAAAGTTAACATTTAGTTCTAAATATGACAAATGAGTAAAAATCAAATTAAGAATTTAGCTAATTAGCATTTTTATAACAAAATTGTTACTTAACACTTAAATTAGTGCTAGGAGAAAAGGGTAATTACATAAAAATTTAATGATCTAATACCTGTTAGCTTTCAAAAATTATGTTTAACTCCTCAGGTCAATTACTACTCTCTCATCTTAAACCTTAAGCAATGCCATCATCATCACCATTTTATAAAGTTTAATATCAAAGAATACAATGATATCCAGAGTCAGAATTTTTATCTACTAAATAAGATATTCTTCTGTTTAATTCACATATGCATATATTTGTAATAACTTTATTCTGTATCCAGATAAGGGACAGAAAATTCTGATGTCTCAGAAAGGTATGTCTCTCACGGATCATAAATTTCACAAATGCCTATTTTCCTTTTTTTAAGGATTCAATTTGAACATCTTTTATTTCCTTCTGCCACAAGATCTTTTTTTCAATTGTATAAGTCCTCTACCTGTATTAGATAAAATATTCTTTTATAAATGAATGTAACAGACAGTTTGCTATTCTGTCCTGTTTGCATTATCTCAGTCAGCAAATGCAAATATTGTCACCATAACATCTGTGATTCTGTTTTATTTCCTAGTAGCTTTTCAGTAAATATAAAAATGACTGCAGTCGTTGGATTTATATCTCTGTAAAGTAATGAACAGGAGACAATTAGCTGATAATTATTTCCACCTGCTGAACTCTCTTTTGAGGCAATTTGATTAATTAATAGTCCATATCTGTCATCATTAGATGTGAAATCAGATTTTCCTTTGTCAGAACACCAGGATACTGTTGAAATTAGTTTGGAAAAAGAATCCCCTACCCATTTTGGGGGTAATTGCTCATGAATTTATTATTCGTAGAGTTGGGAAACATGGCTACTGGTTATCAATGTATGTTTTCTACTTCTGAACTGGTTGTAATTTTGTTTAAAAAAAACTATTATATTTGAAAAGGGGGAAACTAGCAATTTAGAGGATTGTTAGGAATTCTTAGCATTCTAAGAATATAATATTTAGATTTAGATTATCCCATTATTTTTATATATTTTAGAAAGAAATTGAGTAATGTAATGAGAAAGGTTCTTCTGTCCTACATGGAATACTGAAATCTTACACCTTTATAGAAAGAACAGTATGTTGCTTATATGGCAGCTGAGTTAGATGAGAACTTCTTCTTGATTTACTAATGCAGAAACAAACAACCAATCTTGACATGTCTGTCTCTCATCTCAGGTCACACACTGTGATATTGAGTAGACTTCTCACCCTTTCTGTATATGAACTTTTAGTTTAAAAAGAAACTTTTAATCATAAAAACCACTTAAATATGCTGACATTGAAAATTCTATAAGTTTTTTAAAATAATTTGATAAAGTCAATTTCACAGTGCCCTCTGGGTCAAGCAGCAACATGCTTCTCACTTTATATCTCATGTGAACCACAAATTATATATATATGTGTGTATATATATATACACAATGTATATAACATTAAAGGTGTGCATTTATGAAAGCGTAATTTTTTTCCCTTTTGGATTCATAGAATAAAATGTATCCATGTCATTGCCGTTACTGGGTCTCTTTTTTCTATTTGTCTTGTTCTTTCTCTCCCAATGCACTTGATTCCTCCCATTGACCTACAATGGCATTTCACTCAGAGGTGTATACTGTAGCTCTTAGTATGACCATCTTTATTTCATAGTACTTTAAAGTAAAAGTTCAGTTAATATGTAGATAAATTACTTTTTAAAGCAACTTTTTTCATGTGTTAAGTGGTCATCTACTTCCTTCCATCTTTTAAAATTTTAGGAGATAACATTTTCTATCTCAAAGTTATCTACTCCTGATTTCATATTCTATTAAATGAAGAACTAACACAACTAAATTCATATTTGTATTTAATATAATTATCCTGTAAGATACAAGGTTATAGTGTCATTATTGATTACATGGAACATACATAAGTAAATATTAAAATTCTAGTCTTAAAAACATGGGTAGTTGATTATCCCAAATATTTCTAAACTTCATGGACTGATTTTATATGTATGTATCTATGTATATCTATATACATATATATATATACATATATGTTTTCATGTGTAATCTGTTTCCAATTTATCAGATTTATCTAGATTTACTGAAATTATCATTTTTCTTTTCATTCAATTACTTGATTCTGTCATCTTTCACAGCTTCAAAATAAAGTATGGTAATCTCTTTTAGTGATATCATATTGTAGAATTTATAATTATAAAGTGTTTTCTGTACAGATGTAGAATGCAAAGGAAAACAAGAAGGAGAAAGGAGGGAAAGATTACAAGGATCCCCATGCATGTTCCAGAAACAACCTTTAGTGTTTAAAAGCATGAGATCTAATAACAGAGAAACTTGATTCCCACCTAGATGTTGCTGGTTTGATGTGCCTGAATTTTGGGTATATACTTCTCTTGATTTGGTTATCAATTTGCCTCTTTGAGTTATTAGCTAGCTTCTTAAATTTCTGTGCAAATCATGTTGCCTTAGCCGATGTAAATTTATCAGCATGAGTTGTGGCATGTAATAAACTCTCAGTCACTCATCCCTAAAATAATAACAATTCTGTGGTGCTACAACTAACCTTGCCAAGTTTAAATCTATATTGAAACAAATTAGAAACTTCAGTCATTTAATATGATATGAAGCAAGCCATATGATATGAATGTACTTTGTTGCCATGCAATTTAGTTCCCAATAAGGTGATAACAATTCAGGGAATTTTGTTTTCAAATTTATGGATTTAAACTTTAAATTCAGTTCTCATGGTGTCATAATGACACATATGGAAAAATGGAATTATTGGCAAAGAAATCACTTTATGTAGAGCAATATCTATTTTGTGATCCTGTTGTTTGGCCTCATAGCTGATCTTGTGATAGGACAACCCAGATGTTAGCATTACATCTAATATGGTCTTGTTATTTATGTACAATGAAGGAAGAGTTCTGATGATGTTATCAATAATGAGTACAGAAGAGTGACATAATACATATGGTGAAACATTTTACGTGTTTACAATATAAAAATGATGAAAGATTGTGTATGCCTAGCAATTTTCTTCTCTGACTTTCCCATAATGTTTTAACAAGGTCTGACTTATGACTCATGTGAATTATTTAAGCAAAAGTACTTCATACCTGCCAGGAGCCCCTGAATAAGAAATAAGATGGTAAATCTGAGAGAAGAAGTATATTGAAAATGGGATAACTGTAACATGGCTTTATCATTTGGCAGAACTGTAAGCATCATTTGATATGCGTGTAAGTTATGTTCATGCCTTTTTACCTTGATCAAAGTTGAACCTTGTTACCTAATATATAAAATTTGATAAATTTCTTGAATCCACATGTTTCAGTTTTTGCTGTTATTGTTCGTTTCCTTTGTTCTTATTTATCTGTAAATAGGAAAAACAACGAATAATATCTCTGTGGAATAGTGGAAGCTTAAAATCTGCACCTATAAACCAAAAAGGAATAGTGCTTGGAATATAATAAGCACAAAACAAATAACCAGATCTAGAAGTATAAAATGTAGAAGTCAATGGATTAACTAAGAACACAGTAACTATTTTCAACATGCTGTGTGTCTACTCATGATTGTAAGGCAGTATTGGTTACTTTTCTATTTCCAAGACAAAACATCATGACCAAGGCAACTTATAAAGGCAAACATTTATTGGCATTCACAGTTCTAGCAGGTTAGAGTTTATGTTCATCAGTGGGGAAATGGAAGCCTGCCAGCAGGTGTGACACTAAAGCAGGAGCTGAAAGCTTGCATCCTTTATATACAAGTAGGAGCCATGAGAGCAAACTGTGAATGGCATGAACATTTTTAAACCTCCAAGCCTATTCCCAGACATCTCTTGACATTGACAGGATCAAATCTCTCAATCCCTCCTAAACAGTTCCGCCAACGTTTGCCAATCATTTAAATAAATGAGCTTGCAGGGGACATTCAGATTCAGACAACCACCGGGAGAAAAGCTCTAGAGAGCAGTCTTTCACTCCCTGGATAAGTTGCTGGGAACATTCAAGGAGTTTTTGTTGTCATGCCTTAACCACCTCCAAAAAGAAAAATTACTTTTAACAATTAAATTAAAACATGTTTGTTGATGTTCTTTTATTTTTCTTTTTCTACCAATCTGGCCAGGAAGTAGATAGACTAACTTTAGATCTTTATCTCACCCACAGTTCTCCAAAACCAATCTTATCCCCAGTATGGAGTAGAAGATGCCTATAAATTTGTGCCCTCATAATGGCATCTTCTATTGTATTGTATTATATCTATACGTCTGTTTTCATGTTGTTACCACAATGTTTTAGGGTACTTTTCTTCCATAGATTCATATAGCTTGAAATATGGTTTAATCATTACTCCAAGGTCATCCTTTTAATTCAGTTTCTCATGGACTTGGGGTAATTTTTGCTTCTACATTAATTTTATACTTTTTTCTATATTGATTTTGATTGAGATTGCAATGAATCAGTAATTGCTTTTCTTTAAATTGTAATTTATAGCAACATTAATTCGAACAAACTGTGAATATGAAAGGTCTTTTCAGCTTTTTATAATATTTCTCTTTTTTTTTCAGTGATTGAAATTTTACATATTAGAAGAACTTTGTATTCTAGGTTAGGTTTAACTTGATATTTTATATTTTGACATTACTGTGAGTGAGACTATTGTCATGATCTTTTTCTCAGGATTATTATTTGTATATGTATTTGCATATATATGTATAGTCTAATAATAATATATGTATAAATATGTGTGTGTTTGGAGGTGTGTGTGTAAAATATAACTTAAATGAATTATTATACTTAGAGAAATAAATCTCCAGCCAAAGACATAAACTTCCTATGTGGACTTTCCTTGAGTTGATTCTTTTTTCAGTTTATAGGGGTTCCCAGGTGTCCAAGGAGATGTCCCCAGCTTGTTCCTTGAGCAGCTGAGGAGAGGGCGTCTGAACTGGCCCTATACTATAGCCACTCTGATGAATATCTTACATATCACCATAGAACCTTCATCTGGCGATGGATGGAGATAGAGACAGAGACCCACATTGGAGCACTGGACTGAGCTCCCAAGGTCCAAATGAGGAGCAGAAGGAGAGAGAACATGAGTAAGCAAGGACCACGAGGGGTGCACCCACCCACGGAGACGGTGGGAATGACCTAATGGGAGCTCAGCAAGCACAGCTGCACTGGGACTGAACGAGCATGTGATGAACCGGACTCTCTGAATGTGGCTGACATGGAGGGCTGACTGAGAAGCCAAGCACAAAGGCACTGGGTTTTGATTCGACTCCATGTACTTTGTGGGAACCTAGTCTGTTTGGAGCCTCAACTTCTTAGACCTGGATGGAGCAGGGAGAACCTTGGACTTCCCACAGGGCAGGGAACCCTGACTGCTCTTTGGACTGGAGAGGGAGGCAGAGGGGGAATGGGGGGAGGAGGAGGGAAATGGGAGGAGATGAAAATTTGTAATAATAATAATAAAAAGAAAAAAGACCAATAAAATAAAATAAAATAAAAAACAATCCCTCAAAAAAAAAAACGAAAATCCTAAAATAATGTAGGCTATTTCTGTTGCTTTTGACTGCCACGTGAACTTAAGGATAAACCCCAAACTGAAGACACGACACTTGGAGGAACTGAAATTATACTGATCTAGAATCCTCATTCTCTGATGACTGTCACAGTATGAGAGGGACATATGTATCTGCCACTGGAGAAAGGCAATCGACAGACCTGCACAGATGTAGTGCTTATGACTAGCAAGCATGGCAAGACAACCATAAATGTGCTATGATGGCACTTACATCTTTTAATTGATCAATGACCATCTAATTGACGTTAATACAAAGAATCTCATACCATATAAATGTAGCCTTGTAAATCTGCTTGGGGCTGCTAAAGCCATGAAACACACCTAACGCTACTTTCTTGAAATAGTACAACTTCTAACTTCACTCTCAATTCCCATCTTCATACACACAGATCAATCTATCATCAAAGAAGTTTCTTTTTGCCTTCTAGAACATTATAGAAATCCATAACTAGTCGAAGTGTGTAGAACAATTGTTGCATATTGCACATCACCAACAACTCAAAGCCAAACCAGGATCAGAGAACACCAAGAAAGAGATGCAAAGACTGTAAGACTCTGAAGAAGTCTACTGCTTCATTGTATATTACAAATCAGACAGGGAAGCTATGTTCATGAACATTTTGCAACAAAATCTGAACAATGTCAACACAACTCAACTTGTTAATCTGAATGGAGAAATTTCACAAGGCTCTAATTATAAATGAAGATCAAAAGGCATTAATGGCTAATGAGAGATGGAAAATCATTCTTCTCTAGGGACAGTCTCTATGATAGATTATCCAATAGCAAGTGGTTATCCCTCAGAGCGTACAGACACGAAAAACACTAAATGCTTTGGTGAGGTTGTAACATACACATGCATACATACAAATGAATATGTATATATAAATATGTATATATATATATAATTAGTAATTAAAGAAAGATAGGTCATGAAATTGAGAGAGGAGAAGAAGGATTTGTAGATTGAAGAAAAGGTAGAAATAATATAAATAAAATACTTATATATGCAGCTAGCAAAGGGTATTGAAATAATATTGTAGGACAGATAATGAGTATTACTATAGGAGGGAAGTGCAGAGAGTAAAGGGAACTAACTTTGCAACCCAAACTAACTAATTTGTTCAGAAGAAAAATATTAATACTGACTTAACTAGTATAAATTAGTCAAAAATTCTGTCTCTGGATTGGTAACCATTTCTTCTTTTGAGTGTGCATGAATAAGCTCCTTGGTTATTTCTGGAGGCTGACTAACTGGGAGACTCTGAAGTGAGATGAGGAAAATAGATCTCTGAAACAAATATAAGACGAAGCAGAGCTCATCATGGCATAATAATGTGCTTCTCAGCTTGAGAGTCTCTGACTATTTTCTGATCCTGGTAATTAGTGCTCCTTTCCAAAGCAAGGAAAATTCCTTTTATCACTGAAAAATGAAAACATCCTCCCCAATTCAACTCTCCTTAGAAAAGGGTAGCACTGCCAGATTGTCCTCTAGGCTTTGCTTTATTTTTATTAATTCCCTTTGGCTTTCTATTTTCCACAGGTTAAGTCTCTTTTCTTGATTGAAAGAAATGAAAAGATTTTATGTTTTCTTTAGGGGAAGAACCTTATCAGTGAGCTATGGTGAGATCTAATTTTAAGTTTTGTCTATGGAGTCTTGTTTTTGAAAAGCAAACATATTACAACACACTTGTTTCAGAATGTCCAATAGGTTTATTTCTGGCCCCATCATTTAACACACACCTCACCCTTTCAACTTACACCTCAATTCCCATACCTCATTATCATTAATGATGATTTCAACTGTATTTTTCTATGAGGAAAAGGGGTTTAAATATTTTTTTTTTAAAAAAAAATATGGTTTGCTTCTGGGAAATAAGGCTTTTTATAATATAAAAAAGAATCAATATCATTGAGAAAATTATAGTGAAATATATTCTGATTCTTTCTAAAGGCGTGCCTTGTCATGTAAAGAATAACACTGGCCTTTGTCTAAGCAAGACACAATGGTTTGCACACCCTGTTATTATGATTCTTCCTCTTCTGTGCCCTTGACTTCTGTTGGTTTATATTGGAAACTGGAAGAAACATACATCTATAATCTTCGAGCCATCCTAATGAATGACTTTACAAATGTTTCAAAAGCATCAATTTCCACACAAGAAAACACTGAAGATGTATTGTTTTGAGTACATAAAGAAATAGCTTATAAAATTTTATTTATAATTGTCCAAACAAAAGTATCATGAAACCAACTAATAGGATTTGCTTCTAAATAGTTTGACAACTTTTATATCTACCATCTATATTTCTATCATCTAGGTATCTGTTATCTCTCTATCAATTATTGATCTTTCATGTATCAGTCATCAGTCAATCATCTATATAAACTTCTGGAGAAAACTCCAGATGTCTGTCCACTGAACCACTATTAATTATATCATGTTTAGTATAAGCCTATTGACGTTGTTGCTGGTGACTTGATAAGCTAAAGGATATAAATCAGGTTACAATCTCAAAGAGCTCTAATGTTCAGCTAAGCAAATGATTATATCAAGTACAGGCATTTGTATTAAACATGATCATGGTTAAAATGCCTACATGTGACAAAATGTAAGACAGTTAGATGAAAGTGTTTAAAGAAAGAGGAAGTAAGGCAGGATCAGAAATGAAATGACAAGTTCAAATGGGTAGAAGATATTTAGAAGAGTATTAGAAAGTACATCAAAGTAAGAATGTGTGAACTAAAGCAAAGGTAAACACAAAAAGCATATACATATAAGGTGCAAAAATTAAGCTATATAATTGCAGGTAACTGTAACTATTCAATTGTAAAATATTAAATTATGATCATAAATTGATTATTAGAAAATGTTCCCAATATGTACTTGTCTAAATTAGTTTTAATAGAAGATTTTCATAATATTGTGTACTAAGATCAAAATTTTATTCTAATGAAATATAGTACATTAAACATTTACAATGATAATTATAAAAATTGTATTACATTTTTAAAATAAGTAAAATATTATTAAAAGGATTTGGGAATGTTATTTTAGTTTTGGGGGATTTTTTAGTAATTATTAGTTCATCTCTATTAAGTGAAGAAAAATGACATTTGGTTAAAACAAATTTTGATTATATAAACAGTTGGATTTTTAAAGTCAGACTGCATAATATTTCACTGTTTGTGACAACCAAATTTTTATTCCCTTTTGTAAAATCAGTATAAGAAATAACATTGAATCTTGTTGAATCCTTTATCAATTTCTCATTACCAAGATGAATTTTTATAATTCAGATTTTTACATTTTTATAGATAGCTGTTCTCATTTTAATTAGATTGTATTTATGTAACTTATGTGTCACTATGCTAATGTCACATCCCATTTCATGTTCATTGTTATTTACATTCAAGCATATGTATTCAAAATTAAATAACAATTAATTATTATTTTCCAGAACCTTATTTTATCCCCATTTACATAAGTACTACAAACATACACAATTTTTATTAAATCACTTTTTACATCTCAGATTTAGGTGTTAATAAATTATATATTTACATAAAATCCTATTTCACAAAAGCAAAAGAATCCTCCCCATTTAGTGACTAGATATTTGATGATAAATCTGTGATCACCTTTGTGTAAACCAATGAGGGCATCTCAAGGAAGCATAAAATTAATAATAAAGGCAGATGATAGTACAATAGAAGTACTTGTCAACAAATATGCATGTCATGTGTTTATTGGTACAATATTTTTATCATTAATTTTAAATTTTAATTGGCACTTACAAATATATAACTTTATGGGATAAATAAAAAACATATACAAAATTTATTTTATCATTTTCTCTGCATCAATACTGTCATCTTCAGAGTAACTAGTGGACAAGTTGAAAAACAAGGCATATACTTTAAGGAATAATGGGAATGGAAAAGCAGTTTCAGTGAGAACAGTCCCATAGGTTGATAGATTTAATACTTCGTTTTCAGTTGGTAGAACTGTTTGGGAAGGATTAGAAGGTGTGGCTTTGTTGAAGGAGGCTTGCCACTGGGAACGGGCTTTGATGATTCAATAGTCTATGTGCTTTCCAGTTAGCTCTCTCTATTACGGGATTATTTCTTAGGATATCAGCTCTCAGATACTGCTCCAGTATCATGGCTGCCTACTAGCTTCCATGCTCCTAATCATGATGAATATGGACTCTAACAATCTGAAAATGTAAGACCCCACATTAAATGCTGTATTTTATTAGTTTTTTTGGTCATGATGTTTATCACAACAATAGCAAAGTAACTAAGTCAGTTTTAGTTCCTAAAAATGTTGGTACCATATTATGTTTATAGCTAAAATCTGCAGAGAATTGTATAATACTACATATAAATAATTACTAAGAAAATGTACTACAAACAACCAAGGCAACAAAATTGTCTTTATTGCTACTTAAGCATTTGTTCTTTCATTTGTTATATAACTTCAGGGATATATGTATATACACTGCAGAATTGTATACCAACACATGTATATAAATATGATTACAAATTTATTATAATTACAAGAACCATCTTTTGGTTATTTGTTTACCTATGGGATATGAACATTAAAATATTGTGTGCTATCTATTTTTCAATATCCAATTATTTATTTTCAACCTTAGACATGTGTCTCTTCTTTTTTTTAATTTATTTATTTATTAAAGATTTCTGTCTCATCCCCACCCTGCCTCCCATTTCCCTCCCCCTCCCCCAATCAAGTCCCCCTCCCTCGTCAGCCCAAAGAGCAATCAGGGTTCCCTGCCTTGTGGGAAGTCCAAGGACCACCCACCTCCATCCAGGTCTAGTAAGGTGATCATCCAAACTGCCTAGGCTCCCACAAAGCCAATACATGCAGTAGGATCAAAAACACATTGCCATTGTTCTTGAGGTCTCAGTAGTCCTCATTGTCCGCTATGTTCAGCGAGACTGGTTTTATCCCATGCTTTTTCAGGTCCAGGCCAGCCGGCCTTGGTGAGTTCCGGATAGAACATCCCCATTGTCTCAGTGTGTGTGTGTACCCCTCGCGGTCCTGAGTTCCTTGCTCGTGCACTCTCTCCTTCTTCTCCTGATTTGGACCTTGAGATTTCAGTCCGGTGCTCCAATGTGGGTCTCTGTCTCTATCTCCTTTCATCTCCTGATGAAGGTTAATATTTAGGAGGATGCCTATGTTTTTCTTTGGGTTCACCTTCTTATTTAGCTTCTCTAGGATCACAATTTATAGGCTCAATGTCCTTTATTTATGGCTAGAAACCAAATATGAGTGAGTACACCCCATGTTCCTCTTTTTGGGTCTGGCTTACCTCATTTAGGATAGTGTTTTCTATTTCCATCCATTTGCCTGCAAACTTCAAGTAGTCCTTGTTTTTTACTGCTGAGTAGTACTCTAATATGTATATATTCCATACTTTCTTCATCCATTCTTCAATTGAAGGGCATCTAGGTTGTTTCCAGGTTCTGGCTATTACAAACAATGCTGCTATGAACATAGTAGAACATATACTTTTGTTGTATGATAAGGCCTCTCTTGGGTAAATTCCCAAGAGTGGTATTGCTGGGTCCAGGGGTAGGTTGATCCGAAATTTCCTGAGAAACCTCCACACTGCTTTCCAAAGTGGTTGTACAAGTTTGCATTCCCACCAGCAATGTATGAGTGTACCCCTTTCTCCACAACCTCTGCAGCAAAGGCTATCATTGGTGTTTTTTATTTTAGCCATTCTGACAAGTGTAAGATGGTATCTTAACGTTGTCTTGATTTGCATTTCCCTGATCGCTAAGGAAGTTGAGCATGACCTTAGGTGTCTTTTGGCCATTTGAACTTCTTCTGTTGAGAGATCTCTGTTCAGCTCAGTGCCCCATTTTATAATTGGGTTGATTAGCCTTTTATGGTCTAGTTTCTTGAGTTCTTTATATATTTTGGAGATCAGACCTTTGTCAGTTGCAGGGTTGGTGAAGATCTTCTCCTAGTCAGTGGGTTGCCTTTCTGTCTTAGCAACAGTGTCCTTTGCTTTACAGAAGCTTCTCAGTCTCAGTAGGTCCCATTTATTCAATGAGGCCCTTACTGTCTGTGCTGCTGGGGTTATACGTAGGAAGTGGTCTCCTGTGCCCACGTGTTGTAGAGTACTTCCCACTTTCTCTTCTATCAGGTTCAGTGTGTTCGGACTGATATTGAGGTCTTTAATCCACTTGGACTTGATTTTTGTGCATGGTGATAGATATGGATCTATTTTTATTCTTCCACAGATTGCCATCCAGTTTTGCCAGCACAATTTGTTGAAGATGCTCTCTTTTTTCCATTGTATATTTTTAGCTCCTTTATCAAAAATCAGGTGCTCATAGGTTTGTAGGTTAAAGTCAGGGTCTTCTATTCGATTCCATTGGTCGACTTCTCTGTTTTTATGCCAATACCAAGCTGTTTTCAATACTGTAGCTTTGTAGTAGAGTTTGAAGTCAGGGATGGTAATGCCTCCAGACGTTCCTTTATTGTATAGGATTGTTTTGGCTATCCTGGGTTTTTTGTTTTTCCAAATAAAGTTGATTATTGTCCTCTCAAGATCTGTGAAGAATTTTGATGGGACCTTGATGGGGATTGCATTGAATCTATAAATTGCCTTTGGTAGGATTGCCATTTTTACTATGTTGATTCTCCCAATCCAAGAGCAAAGGAGGTCCTTCCATTTTCTGGTATTCTCTTCTATTTCTACATTCTTACATCTATTTCCAAAGTTCAAGGAATGTATCTGGTATCTTCAAAACTTATTTGTCTTTCAGTTTTACTGTTGAGGTATATCAATATTTTCATAAAAGGTAAATGCATCAAATTAGGTCAGATTCATGAATTCTGTTAACTGAATATTTTAGTTAAGTTTGTGGTAATTACTTTTATGCATCATCCTTTTGGAGCTAAAGGATGCTCATAAAGAGGACAGAACATTATTTCTACTGAAGATGTTTGAAAAGACATTTATATCTGAATTAATGAATAATGTAGAGATTTCCCTTACCATAGTGGGCAGACATCATTAGGGCTCACATAGAAGAAAAATGCAGAGAAAAGGTTAATTATATATTTCTGTCTTCATCATGTGCATCAATCTTTTTATACCTTCAGACATTGAGGATTGTGGTTCTTGGATCCTCACACTGGACATACACTATTGACTGCGTTTGTTCTCAGCCATTCAGAATCATATTTATCTAAATAGAGGCTTGTTAGGTTGTCCATTTTCTCCATGACATCCTAAGATATGACAAACTGATCTCCAATATTCTTTGAGAAAATTCCAGTAATAATTTTCCTTATATATTTATGTGTATTATATAGGTACATTTATTCTGCTTCTCAGATACATATAGTTTTTCTTCTCTACATTAGTCCATAATCAACAAAGCAATGAAGGCCAGGTTCAAGATCTCTCTCTGTCTCTCAGTTTCTGTCTCTTTGTCTCTGCGTGTGTGTGTTTGCATGTATGTGTACATTTGTTTGTTAACATGCATAATGGCATGTTATACACATGAGCATGACAGTTGTACATGAAATCCAGACATTGTTGTGATGTCTTCCTCTATCATTCTCTGCTTCTGTTGTTGTTGTAATTGAATATCTCTCAATGAATCTGCAGCATCCTGTTGCAGATAAGCTGGCTGCCTAGCTTGCTGTCAAGATATACTTGGCTTTATATTCCACATCCTAGGATTATAGGCAAACAATGCAATGTTCAGGGTTTTTGGCTTTTGTTTGTTTGTTTGTTTGTTTGTTTTATCAGGGATCTAAACTCAGTTCCTTATATCCGTACAGCAAATCCTTTATCCTCTAAGCCATCTATTCATCTCTTCGTGATATTTTCAAAGGAATTTTTGGGAATACTTAGGGTTCTAAAGGAAACTAGTTTCTAGAAGTCATTTGCACAGTGGAAGAAAGTAACCAGTACAATTAACAGTATTTGAAAACTAAAATACCTAAATTCCTTGGTTTCAGCCTATTGTAATTTGTTCTATACATATTAAGATAAAGTATTATGTCTGGAGGATAACGTATGCCTTATACAAAAGAATGCACAATTTTATTTAAACAAAATCAAAGTTAAAAAGCTTTGAAATTCACCCAATATCATTATATTTTAATTTCCATTTTGGAAAAGTATGTTTTATAATTCTATTTCCTGTAGGACTGGGAAGATGACATTATATAGCCTGTATGAAAATATTTAACCCTTCACCTGGAACATATGTAACAATAAATGAGTTACCTGTTATATTTTCTGCTATACAATTATGTATTTTCAAAATTGTAATATAACAATCTCTTTTGTCTTCCAGAGAGTCACAGAGATAATAGAACATATTGAATTTGTATTGTTTCCTTACTGTCTTAAATTAGATAAATCAAGAATGGAAATTAACAAAACGTAGTTCAGAATGGAATCTGTTGAAAGTTTGTAAAGATAGTATCAATATAGATAATGTGATTAGGTATTAGTGTATGAATAGCAAGAACAGACATGTTCTTATCTGAAGATCTTGTGCTCACCCTCTCAGAAAGCTCTGTTAATTTATTTCTTTTTCTCATTACCCCAAGTAGTCTTATTTTCCAGGGACCCAAATTATCTCTCTAGATTTCACTAAAATACAATAGTTAACTGATCTGGTCGGTTCTGATTTGGTTGGAACTTCTTTGAATTTCTTCAAATTCCTTGCCTGAGTTACATGCCCTAGACTCTTAGACAACCATTAATTTTATTTTCTCTGGGTGAAATGGTTGAAAAACTGAAGAATGGGGAAAGATTAGGCAAATAATCACTTAGTAACAGGACTACCATCAAGACTATTCCATTACTTAAGTTATTTAGGAAGGAAATTTTGAGCAAGGATTAAATATTGTCTCTAACATTTAACTATGCCATCTGTTAGTATGAAATATGTATAACAGGACTGCTTACTACTGAATAACAATTACATAAGAATTAACATATAATAAATATAATGATAGAGTAAGTAGTAAGGAAGAAAGTGTACATAATAATTATGATTATGTATGAGAAATCATTTTCCCAAGTCATCAGGATAAGATAATCTTACTGATGTGAGTTTACTAAGAGATCAAGACCATGTTTAAGCATCATTCATGATTTGTCTCACTAGTTTTGTGATGTGCTTAATCTCAAAACTAATGTATCTATTTCTTCTTTTTATAGTAGATTGATATAAAATGCCCTGGTCAGTAAAAATATTCACACCAGTCCTGTGAATTATTTGGAAAAGACTAAGTAAACAGAAATATTTTTATGAAATACTGTCTTCACCTAGAACAAATTTAAATATCTTCTATTTATATTTAAATCAGGTACACTGGTATGATTATTACAATACCAAGATACTAGAACTTGCCAGAAAATACAAATCATATATTTCCATGTCCTTTCAATCATATTAACTTAAAATCCAAGAAAATTATTTTTCTTCTAGTATATGTTATGAGATAATCCATGAAAATAGATGTAGCATCTGCTAGAAATACATTATAACAAATGAAAAACAATATCTTTGAAGTGCTCTTTTTGAGACTATGGTATTTGGCTGTATCTTCAGTCCTGTTACAGCTTAAACTGTGTGTTTACCCTGGGAGTAGCTCTCCTGTTTCTTCATCACTTCGTCTTTAGATTGTTTTCTTCATCTTGGTTAGCCATTGAGTTTAGAATGGGAAAAGCTTTGGTGTGCTTCATGAAATTACAAGGACTTTCCATCATTCAAAAAGACAATTATGAACATCCTCTGCCTTTAATAACTTTCTAAACCCTTTGAACACTGATTATTAAATAGCAGAAGTAAATTATTTTAAATACAAAAAATAAGTATCTATTTTACTCTCACATATATCCACTTTTTCAGACTTTATGTGCCTTAATGTTAGAAAACCTTGTGCTAATATATTTAACTGTAACAGGTTATTATTCCATGTATATGTTCATCAATTAACAATTTAAGATTTGGTTTGTCTTTATTGAGCAAAAAACAGAATTTTTCTTAAATCTTTGTTAAAGTATTTACTGGAATGTGTTCTAGTCTTATTTGTATTAGTTTTTGTTTTGTTTTATGCTCCATTTTGTTTTGCCTGCCCACAAGGATTCCACATAACCTGCATAGTGGGAAAATACACTAGTCCTCTTTACTTTTCAGTACTCAAAATATATTGTACTTTAAGCTCTTTTTTAACTATAATTATCATTAAAATTTTTGTACTAATTTGAATTTTTATTAAGAACTTTTTGCTTACTTTTAATTTTAATACTGGTCATACTTCCCATTTCAGGCTTGAGAGTGTGAATAAACTGTTTATGTATGTGTGTATGTCTGTGTGTTTATAATTGTCACAGTAGCTAAAAATAAAGTTATATTGTTTATTTCAAGAAAGAAAAGGTATTTCTAAGCATTGCAGGATTTTCCATCTTGCACAAGGGTCAACTCCTATAATAAGAATTTATGTGATTAGCTTTTGTCCCAGAAGATTACAGTCATTTCTCCCGATGTCCAGCTTAGCTTCTAAGAAGCTAACAAAGAAGAAAACAAAGAGGTTTCTGTGTCCCTGTCTTCAAAATCTATAGCCCTCCATTCAATTTTATTTTATTGTTATTCTGAAAGATAGAGCTGGGTCAATAAAAGGCTTGAGAAAACCGAATTTCCTGGAATGCTCTGTAGAGAAGCTATGCTGACTCACAGAACCCTGCTTCTAAAATTATACACACTCCTGGTTGCCAGCAATAAAACCAGGAGGAAGTTGAGGTCAGAGAAAGAACCAAAAAAGTTCTACTACCAAATAGTAATAAAACATGATGTCTCAAAAGAAAGCATCTATTTTAGCAGTTGGACAAAATCTGTCAAGTCCTTAAGGGAAGATTCCATTTTCCTGAGTGTGCTCATCCTCAACAAGGTATGTGTTTATGGTAGGAACAGTACAGAATGTGCAGTCCTGTCTGATATTTATTCCTGCTGCTTTGAAATGATCCACAACTAAAATTTCACTTTCAGCAATGTAAAGGGAAGGAAAGCATACTAGAGTGAAATGCTGCTTTATTCGCCAAGGTGAATCCAATGGCTAACTTGTAAAGTAGAAGAAATACACATCCCCTAAGATACATTAAGTATAAGGCCAGCCTAACAGTAACAGAGGAACCCCAAAGACAAGTTTTATGCTGAAATTTTCAGTAAATCATTTTGTTGTGAAGTGTACATTTAAGAAAAAATCCCCTGCAATTTACATGTCTAGAAATTACCCACTTGTAGCCTAAAATATACAGTTTCTAATCTATAAATAGGATTATGTAACCATCATCACTATTTAATTTTGGAGCATAGTCATCATTTTCCAAAACATACTCTTTGGCCACACATGGTAGAGAGACAGACAACTTCTCTTGTTGTGGCCCAATTTAAGAACTTTTATAATTTATTTATCCACCCAGTAGCCTATTTTCAATATTTCATTTAATATGTACATTTTTTGGTGACTTAATTACTTTACTTAGTATTTATAATCAAGACCCATCTATACTTTACATATACCGATTTTTATGTACCAATTCCCTGAATACTGACAATTATCTAGCATGTTTATGGCCCACTAATAATACACTGAAGGAATATTTCATATTCTGTATATATCTTATCCTCTCATTGTATACTTGGATTATGTCTACATAACTCCTTTTATGATTATTATAGCTGAGAATTTCCAGATTGATATAAAAAGGAATATTTGAAATCTTTGTGGAGATGCTAGAGAGTAGAGTTGTTTCACACAGTAAACTCATGTTTTATTTTTAAAGAATTGCCAAATGGATGTACCTTTTTATATTCTGCCTATACTCATTTTGCATCTATATTTTAAGTCTGTCATTGTCATGAGCCTAATACATGGCAGGTGTGTCAGAATATCAATGGGCTGCCTACAGATGGGAATCAAAATGTGGTTGATGGCATAATAAAGGGAAGGTCAAAGCAAATTAGCCCAGAAATCCCACATGCCTTTTTTGCAAGCATCAGTAAATAATCTCCACGATGGCCATCATAACAGTAAGCTGTGCAATTATAAGTTGATATCTAAAAGATCCTGGAAATCATTAATACTTGCAATCTTTCTGAGAGTTGACTCCCTTCACATGTCAAATTACAGCACAACAAAAAGGTGCTATGAGTTGATATGATGATATGATCCCAAAATCATATTACTGCTTCTGAGAATGGTGAAGAGATTGTAATAGAATTATAATGTGGATGAAGTAAGAAAAGTTGTATTTTGTTTATCATATTAAGAAAAGACCTTTTTAAGAGTTTGAGGATATAATTATACAATGAAAATCTCCTGTTGCTATAATCTTCACTAAGAATCAATTAAAGAACTAGTTCAATACTTACATTTTAAATATATTTGTGTTAAATTTTTAGGAATTCTTTATAATAATATTGATCATATTTACCTTCCACTCACAGCCTGGTACTGATGTAAGAATAGACAGGAGGATGAATGGAACAGAATCAAAGACCCAGATATTAATCCACACACCTTTGAACAAAGACACAATAAATATCAAAGGGAAGAAAGAAAGCATATTTAACAAATGGTGCTGGCATAACCAGATATCAACACGAAAAAGAATGAAAATAGACCCATATCTATCACTATGCACAATACTCAAGTCCAAATGAATCAAAGACCTCAACATAAATACAGTCACACTGAACTTTATAGAAGAGAAAGTGGGAAGTACACTTGAACACATTAGCACAGGAGACCACTTCCTAAATATAATCCCAGCAGCACAGACACTGAGAGAAACAATTAATAAATGGGACCTCCTGAAACTGAAAAGCTTCTGTAAAGCAAAGGACATGGTCAACAAGATAAAACAACAGCTTACAGAATGAGAAAAGATCTTCACTAACCCCACATCAGACAGAGGTCTGATCTCCAAAATATACAAAAACTCAAGAAATTGTCATCACAAGAACAAATAATCCAATAAAAAAAATGGAATACAGACCTAAACAGAGAACTCTCACCAGAGGAATATAAAATGGCTGAAAGACACTTAAGGAAGTGTTTAACATCCTTACTAATCAGAGAAATGCAAATCAAAACAACTCTGAGATTCCATCTTTCACCTGTAAGAATGGCCAAGATCAAAACCACTGATGACAACTTATGCTGGAGAGGTTGTGGGGTAAAGGAAACAATTCTACATTGGAATTCAGTGTGATGATTTCTCAGAAAATTAGGAAACAACCTTCCCTAAGACCCAGTAATACCACTTTTGGTATATATTCAAAAAAAGCTTAATTGTGCCACAAGGACAGGTGCTCAATGATGTTCATAACAGCATTGTTTGTCATAGCCAGAACTTGGAAAGAACCTGAGTGCCCTTCGACCAAAGAATGGATAAGGAAAATGTGGTATATTTACACAATGAAGTACTTCACAGCAGAAAAAATAAATACATCTTGAATTTTGCAGAAAATGAATGGAGCTAGAATACATCATTTTAAGTGAGGACACCCAGACACAGAAAGACAATTATCATATGTACTCACTCATAAGTGGTTTTTAAACATAAGGTAAAGAAAACCAGCCCACAAATCGCAATCCCAGAAAACCTACACAACATGAGGACCCTAAGAGAGACATACATAGATCTAATCTACATGGGATGTAGAAAAAGACAAGATCTCCTGAGTAAATTGGGAGCATGGGGACCTTTGGAGAGGGTTGAAGGGGAGGGGAGAGGCAGAGAGGGGAGCAGAGAAAAATGTAGAGCTCAATAAAAGTCAATAATAAAAGAACCTACTGTAGGCCAGGAGGTGGTGGTGGTACATGCCTTTAATACCAGCATTCTGGAGGCAGAGACTGGTGGACCTCTGTGTTTGAGGCCAGCCTGATCTAAAGTGCAAGTCCCAAGATAATTAGGGCTGTTACTCAGAAAAAAACAAAAACAAAAACAAAAACAAAAACCTACTGTAATTATGTCAAACCTTCCCAATGAGAAAACCACCTGGGGAAGAATTCATTTGAGAAACATAAAATCTCAGACCCCATACCAAACTGACTCACAACCTCAAGGGAAGAAGCCAGGATACTCTTGTCTAGCCAGCCTTGGTGACTTGTGTGAGTGGTAGGTTTGGTGATATCATACCAAATCCCCATGAGCTCCCACTAACATCTGTCATTTTCTTTAATTGGTACCAATGTGCCTTTCAGTGTTTTGGAGGTGTTATCCAGAAACTGTGAGTGATCCACTGTTGAACATGAATGGCAAAAGAATAGTTTGGACCGCAAGACGGCTGGGATTATTGTTTCTGTACACTCTTTAATAGTTAATTGCTGCACAACATCATATTCTTTCTTTTACTAGCAAGGATTTGTTGAGTAACAGCTTTTTGTTACACATGGTGAAAGACACGTCTGACATCAGGAAGAAGGCAGTCTTCACTTTGGAGTGTAACAATGATGAGTAGATCAATCAACAAATCATAATACAGACATATTTTCAAAGAAAGAGTGTGCAATGGTAGAATGCATGCCTAATTAGCAATCCAACCCTGGGTTCGAGTTCAGTCAATAAAAAAGAAAAAACTGAAGAAAGAAAGAAAATATGACAAGCTTCTTTCCTGTGAAACTACTGAAACAAATGAAAAGTGAAATCTCCTTAAGATTACATGCATTGTGCTTATTTATATGTTTACATCAATATTTTAAATAAATTGTATATAACTTTCTGTGAGTGCCTTAGAGAATTGTAATATGCATAAACTGTTCATTACCAGGAGTATTGGTTAATGGAGGGCACTCTGTTTTGTCATTTTCATATGAATGAAATGAATAATGAAATTTATGCCCTGGTAATGCCACAGCATGCGTGGATAGGCCATATATGGTGGTTCTGTTGAACTTGTCCATATTGGGTTACATGGCTTAAGCTGATGAGGTTCACTGATCAGGTCTCTTCCATATATATATATATATATATATATATATATATATATATGCACTTTTTACATATATTTGTCAGAGTTTTGTTGTGGTTGTTGTTGTTTGGTTTGTCTATAGTGTCACCATCCATATAAGCACCATTTACTCTAAATGATTTACTGGGTTATTTAATGTGTTCTTATCTGTAATTTTTTCATTGAGTAACAAGAGATTAGAGTTTGTCCGTGTTGATAATCATAACTACGAAGAAGTCAGTCATATTAACAACTGTGAGTTCATTCCGTTCTTTGATTATAGCTTAATATTTTCATTAATACAACAGTGTATACTTAGATTACTTACATGCTTTTGTTGTGTGAATTCTGCAATGAGTTTTCTACAGGAACTCCATGCGTGTGCTCAAGACGGGGTAACACAGAGGAGGAGACACAAGCCCCATCCCTAAATCAAAAGCTATTTGCAACTGATAACCACTCAAAAGTGAAAAAGTAGACTTCTCAAATGTATTCTTTCTAAAATACAAAGAATTTCTAAGGCAGGCCCCATATCCAGCAGGGAATGGCCAACACAAAACAAACTCATTAGCTCTTTGGTAGTTCTTTGTCTCATGTGTCAGGTATGCATTTCTAACCTTACATGTCATCTGCATCTTTATTATGGCTCTAACTTGTTGATTTACTCAAACTCCTGTGTGTTCAAATATTTGTGTTATTGCATATATATGTGGTTTGGGGGCTTTTTAGGCTCTCTTTCTTCTCTTTTTTTTATCCTATTCCAATTGTATGCT
Source organism: Neodon shergylaensis (assembly GCA_025134845.1). Lineage (NCBI taxonomy): Eukaryota > Metazoa > Chordata > Mammalia > Rodentia > Cricetidae > Neodon > Neodon shergylaensis. The sequence goes on from JABTXL010007139.1 coordinate 33,358,919, forward strand.
TTTTATTTTCTTTATCTTATGATAATTCTCCAGATGCCTACTTGTTTTACAACTAGAGGCAGAAAAGGTATGAATTCAGTTGGGAGAGAGTGTGGGAAGGATCTTGGAGGAGTACGCAGAATCAGAATATGTTGTATAAAAATGTATTTTCAATTAAATAAAAATAAAAAAAAAACAAAGTAAGAAAAATAGAATTTCCTGTAAAGTGTACATATGCAAAAATTTCTCTTACATATGCATGTGTTTTATCTAGTATTATTTATGGTAATACTATGCAGGGCATCATTTTTGCATTAGCATGAAAGAAAAAGTTCCCAATTGAAGTTTATAAGGAGATGACTCAGTATAAAGTGCTTAACAATAAATATGAGGATTGGAGCATGGAACTTCAGGATTCAAGTAATAGTCTTTCTGGCATGAAGGCATATCTGAAATCCCAGTACTTGGAAGGCAGATAGAGGGAATTCCTAGAACAAGCTGGCTGAAATAATAATAACTATGTGGAACAAGAGACTGTAACTCACGTGTAAGGGGAAGAAGAACGGAGAAAGATCTCATGCCGAACTCTGGTGTCTATACATGTGTGTATCCGTACCTATGCATCCATTTAAGTCCCCACATATATAAAAACAGATACATACATCATACACACACACATAAGCACACACTGTAAAAATGAAAATGTGTATTAAACACATAAAATGGAGTGCCTAAGATACCAATTAATGGATTCATATATCATTTATGCCTCAAAATTTGTGCCAATTTTATAAGAAATGAAATAGCAATGGATTAAAACAATTATGCCTGTGTACATTTAAACATCCACTCACAGAGTATACAGGCCTCTGACCCTCTCTATTTGACAACTTTGGTTTTGTTTCTATCCACAGCTTCTTTTGCCAGAGCAGCAGTATAATTCAATGTTTATTTCATGCTTTGCCAATATTTGAATAACTTGTTGGGAAACATCTAATCTGTAACATCATCAGGAACAGAAATTCTGCAGTCATCTTTACTGGGTAACAGAGCCACTGAGCGTCAGATGGAATATGGTTCGTTCACTTTCTCTCCTCAGATATCTTCTTTCTTTAACAGATGGTCAAGTCCTTGGAGTGCTTTAAATTGAGTCCAGACTTCATTAGCTCTTTGTCCTTTTCGGTTGAGCTCTGAAAATATCAGGCATTAAGTTCTACGCTCTCAATTGAACTGTGGATTGTATACTTATTGTAGACCTTTCCCACTGGGTTACAGCTTTTATTTGAGCTATTATCATTTAGACTCAGTGTCAAACATAAGGTGATTATGAATTTATTAGGCGAAGACACATTTCAATTTAAAAGTTCTTAGTAAGTTGTAGACAAGGTGGTGGAATTAACATGATGTTCTTAGATTTTTCTTAGAATTTGCCTAGATTGTAATTCACTTCTACACTTTCCTGTGTGTTTTACAAGCTTTTGTGCTTACCTGTTACAGGGCCAACAGACACACACACACACATGTAAAACTGTTGTTATGTATGTTGATCATAATTAAGAGTGAAGGTCATTATGGATAGGAAAGAGAATATTTCCCTCCATCACACTATCAGTTATAGTTTGCATCCTTAATATTCTGAACTGTGTACCTTCATTTGCAATTATTTGAAAAAATCCAATACATTTCTTTCAGCAACTTAGAAAAAAAACAGTAATGCCATGCCTTTCAGAAACAGAACTCAGATACTCACTCCTGAACTAGAAATGATTAAAAAAAAAAGCCTGCCCAGAGGACTAGTATTTATGGTACCAGAGTGTACCTTCAAGCTTACAAAAGAGGGAATCAATGAATAGTCATACTCAGCTATGGTGTTATAAACCACATCATCTAAGAAAATGACACGATATGCTTTAGAGTGCAGTAATAGCATGCTTGTCCTGGGATAGTAAGACTGACTCAGCACGAGGGAAATTATGTCTGGTACTAGGAATCTAGAAAACTACTGAATGCAAATGAAGTCATAGTTTTGGAGAAGGATTCACCATCACTACTTTACCAAACCACCAAAGACCATAGCTACATTCTAAACATTTGTCCTTATAGCCACAGATAACTATAGGCCTTACCGCTCATAAAGAAAAGTTCTGTTTGCAACAGAATGAGACTATATGAGAAAAAAAAAAGCTCAACCAAAATGCAGAGTTCTAGAGCCCAGTCCCAGTGGTTACATCTATAAAACCTTCCTGCACTTAAGGCTCAGGAAATATTGCAGAAGAGGAGCCATCTTGGTTGTAAGAATAAGTAAATTGAGGAGTTTGTTGTTAGATTATATATCCCAATAATGCCAGAGGTGATACTTGTAATTCTCACCAAGATAACTGTTCAAAAATGGGCTTATTATAGATGACATCAATGGCTACTATAAATTGGATGATGAAAAGTGTTCAAGTTCTCAATCATACACAAAGAATTATAATCATCGGAAGAAATCTATGAATTCCAAGGGAAGTACATACCAACTGTATGTCTAATGCTGGTGGTCAACCCTAAAAACATACTTAAAAGTAACATTATATAGATTGAACATGTTATATTTAGAAATTTCTGTCTACTTATACAAAAATGCTTTCAATAATAATTAATGAAGAAAGAAATAATCATGCCTTTGAAAGAGAGTAGAACAGGTATGCGGTATATATAGGAGGGTGTGGAGGGAAAAAAGGAAAGGGAGAAATGTAATTACACTTTAAACTTAATAAAACATTAATAAACTCTATTACTTGTGTGTATGTTTGTGTACACCTGTATTTATGCATACATGATTGTGGGTGCCCATAGAAACCAAAAGAGTGTATCATATCCTCTGCCTTAGTTACTTGTTATTGTGAGCAGCCTGATGTGAGTGCTGTGAGTTGAATTCTAACTCTGTAAAAGAGCAGCAAACACTCTTAGGTCCTAAGTCCTCACTTCAGTCCCTAAACTGATGTAAACTGAAAACATATTCTACAAAATTGAGTCTCCTTCCTTTATTTTGTCTCAGTCTCTGGGAAGGTAATAGGTTTACATGAAGTAGAGAACACAAAAGTAATGGTCAAGCCATCTGTATTTTCTTCAAACCTCATCTTCCTTCAATTTCCCAATATTCTAAGTCATTATGCACATTTTGGCAGTTGTGGAATCTAGGTACCAAGATAGAAGGGACATAAAAAGACTAATGAGGAATAGTTATTAAAGTCCCTGGTTATACAATAAAATGTAAATACTACAGGACTGTGGGCCTCACAGATGAAATAATTTGATAAGAGTTCACTGAATTTGTATATGCAGTATACTGATTTTTAAGATATTTTATAAGGTTTATCAATCATTCAAAGTTCACAATTGATTATGACTTCTATTTTTATTTAAAATGAAGATTTCATGATGGAAATAGTTTTACATATTTTTCAGAAGTAGACCCTTGCTGTAATCCTAGAAGACCTTGTCATCATTATGGATGGCGACTCACTTGAGCTTCTAATAGCCCATTCCTGAACTCTCCCTGCCTCCAATATCATCTGTGTGTATTCCACTAGTCATTATAATACAATGTTCTTTAATCATCTGGATATTATAAATATTATAAAAATTAGGGAACATTTTCTGAAAGAAGAAATGATTTTCTAATTAAACTATATATATATGTATATATATAAACAGTGATATTTCTCTTTTTTGTAGTAGACTGATTGCATGTACAAGAATTGAACAAAAATATATATGCACATCTCTCTCTCACAAATTATGTCAGTAATAAATGTTTGGTGAATCACTGAGACAATGAATTGACTAAGAATATTATAACCAATGAAAATATTTTTTTCTGGTCACTTTATTGAATGCTTCCCATATTACCATTTTTCCATCTATCATATTTAAAATTTTCTTCTATCTTATGGTTCTTTAAATGTTAAAGTTTTATTCAATACTTCTTATAACAGCTTTTTCCTGGAAACACTGTAACTAATATCCAAAGTCAGGGAGACAACAAAGGACAGGATGAACAAGAAACTCAAATGTTGAACTAATTTTCTTAATATTTTATTATCTAGAAGTCATTATGCTCACATGCCCTATCCTTCTAAATCTGACAGTTTATGTCACATACACAATGTAATAAAATGATGTAAGCATTGAGAGGTAGCTGTTTTATTGGGTAAAGAAGGAAAAAAGCTATCTCAATCCTATTGATCAGATATAAGAGAAAGAATGTATAATATCGGACAGCCTTGACAACACTGACAGCTCTGGGGTGATGAATTGCTCAGTGGTAATAGGTAGACTTAGTGGCTATTGTGTATTGAAAGACAGAATGAAAGAAAATTCTGTTTCTACAATGTTTCTTTACTGGAACCATGTTTTCTTTCAATAAGTCACGAATGGACTGTAGTGCATAAACCTAAATAAATAGATAAATAAAATAAAAATAATAATAATGAGGAAGTCACATCTATTTCCTTTATTTTTGGTAAACTTTCTTTTCTCTAGCTATGTAATACAAAACCTAAAGTCTAGCTAAATGGATTGCTTATTTACTTTAGAAGTGCTTATTACAGAAAACTTCTTGAACATGCTACCTTGAGTTAGGCAGTTCCATATTCTCCTTGCAAAAATTATTCTTTTTCTGTAAATGTTTTAGCAATTGTAGTCTTGAAAAGTTTTATTATATGGGTATTTTTTACATTGCTTTAAATCTTCAGCACATATACAATGTTAGTGAGTTATTGTGCACATTTTGACAGGTAAAACAAAAGGAGATTGTTAGGAATCTAGAGAGAATATCACAGGATGGAAACTTCACTAGCATCATACAACAAACAATCTTCAAAATGATTATATAAAATACTAAATAGAAAATGATAAAAGTGACCTAAAAAGCAAAATGGTAATCAGTGATAGTAAGTTAAGTGCCCGTTACACAACAAGATTTATACTACAAAATTTTAGATGTCATGTATGAAAGAAATGTATTTCACTGTATTTCATTAAAAGCTAAATATTCATGCCCAGAGTAATATTTTAGTGCTAATATTCATGTAACATTTCTGGATCATTACTTTAAAAATAAATAAAACAAATCCTGATAATGAGAGGGAAAGGAAAATTTATATTTTGTATTATTCTTTGGAACATTGTTTTTGAGAACAGGAAAGTCTTTTTTAATCTCTCTTACATGTCTGACTTTGTAGTTCCTCAAGAGCTATTTTCCATCCATCTATCATCTTCTTCTTCTCTATCAACTCTTCTATACTTCTCAAACACCAGAGTCTTCCTCCTTCAAGAAATAGAATCAGGCATTATGTTTCTTACCTATAATCTATAAACTCAGGACACTAAGGCAGAAAGCCAACATTGATTACATAGCGAATTTAATGTCAGCCTCTGTCTACAATGTGAGATCCTATCTCAAAAAATCAAAAAAGTATGCAAACATAAAAAGAAATAGAATATTTATTGTCATTTTTCACATTTATGAAGAATTTATGATCTAGAGTGGACTAGATGAAATAAATTATATCAGAGTGTTCTTAATATCAGATTAGAAGCAACTCATATATACTAATGAAGCACAGCACTGTCAGTTATATTTTTTCTGTGTTCAGCTCATTTACAACGAAGGGCTTGCTGTCTATTTTTCAAAAGTTTATAGCATTGATAACATGATACATTGAAAGATACTCTAATTGAGCTCAGGGGATAGGCAAACAACTATTACTATCACCAGCTAGCTTGAGTCAGAGAAAAAGGGATAGGAGAAAGAATTTTCACAATCCTAATTTTGCTTCAGAAAAATGAGAATTTCTAGAAAACTGTTCCAAAGTGATACTAGAACAGGAATCTAAGACTTTTTTCCCACAATACTTGACTATATGGTAAGCCTCAGCTAGTGTTCCAACATAGAAAATTCCTTCTTATGACCCCTCTTTTATAGTTTCACTCATAACCTAAATTGTCCCTCAGTGATGTTCAAGGTAGTAGAGAACTTGATGTACAATCTGAATATTCACAAGCATAGGTGAATGTCACAGGTTTTGTACGGGGTCTTACTTTATTGTAGAGGTATAATATCTGTGTCAAAATAGGCATTCAGATAGTTATTATGTACTGTAGATCTCACTCTTGGGAAATCTTAAGAAAATATCCTTGAAGATCAATTCAGAGATTCCAACAGATAAATCTTTCATAGGATGGGATTAGGCCCTTATTTAATTGCTACAGTATCACGTTTAGTAGCTGGTTTAAGATTAAAGTTTTTGATATACAGTACGGGTATGTTTATCTCTTGAGTTTTACCAATTTAGGTTAGAGTCTAACCTTGTAAAAACCTGGCAGAGATGAGTAGATTACCGGAAGGTGAAATGACTTCTCAATTCAGCCCACATTGTTAGAATCTCAGGCAGAATGACTCGTAGGATTTACGTTTTTCTTAGTTTTTTCTCTGTGTCTTTGTAAAGTATTTGTAGATGACTTTGCATAAATGTTAGGTCCACATAGATTTGAGCCTCATACAGAATAGACTATGTGCTCCAGAATGATTACAATGTAGGAAACATTTTGAAATATACAGATTCCTAAGGGTAAAAAGACCATAGAGTCCTACAGTACTTCTTGAAATTCAGTTCTGCCTCACACTGAAATATTTCAAGAAATATACTGTATAAAAATAAGAAAGCAAGCATAATATTGCATATGTGTATGCATATTTAATTTACACATATAAACTATTTGTTACCTTTAACCATAAGCAATATTGAACTATAGAATGACTTTATAATGGTTCTGTGGAAGAAAAATGCTATGTACATCAGAGGTTATAAATGCACTACTTATGAAAAGTCATAGTGTAATTCTAAAATTCATTAACTTCAGATGAACCTATGGCAGAAGCAAAGGGATAACAGCAATTGAAAGCATATTTCATTAAATTTAATGGAAATATTTAAAGCCACTTTAACCAGTGCTTACAGAATGCTCATGATGAGTACGTAAATTGTTTTGTAACAATAGCCAAAGTTTAAGGTACAGAGTTACCATTTGTATAGCTATAATTTTGATTTTTTTCTGATGTTTGACAATTACAGATTTTACTGGAGGCTTCTTTTAGTAGCATGCTGACTTCACAGACCTGTTTAAGTTATTGATGTTTATGCAAAATATCATTTTTCAAATATTTCATGTACTAACTAGGTTCTTGACATATCATTCTCCTTCTCCAACAAAAAATATATTTATCTGAGTCTTAAAAAGCTGTAATTTATTAACTACATTGTAGCATTTAACATTAATTTTTCCTTTAGAATAACTAAAAAACATTCTAGGTCAGAAATCTAACTCATTTGCCCATGTTGCATTAAACTTATGTGTGTGTACAATTGGGTGTGCACTTATGTATGTGTGTGTGCATGTACGTATGCATGTATTAAAATGGTGCTCTTTACAAATACGTCTTTGTAGTATTTACTCTGTTTGCTTATGATTTAAGCTCATTTTATACTAAAAATTATAATTTCTGGGGTCAGAATGAATTCTAATAGTTCAGATCTTTTAGCAAGGGAGTGAGTTAAATTTAAAACATGTAAGGCAATAAGTAAATTGTATCCCCTTATAAATAACACAAGAAGAATGTTTTCTTTGATTTTTTTAAGTGGGGATGGGAATAGCAGCATTAAAGGAAACTTTCCTCACAAGAGAAGACAGCTTTAAAAGAGGTCAAATAATCGTGGATTAGCAATTTAGGGAAACTTTTAACAACCAAATTCTAAGGGGGAAATGTAAGGATATAGAGTTAACAACATCACGGAGAGCAAGATATTCAAAAGATTAAAACACTGTTCTGTGAGGATTCAATACCTGATGTAGATGTTAACACTGATGCAAGAAGGAGCAGGGAAGAGAAAAACTCTAGCTTTATCTCCCCTTACCCGCCTGCATCCCACTGATTAATTTCGGTTATAGGATATCTGAGGATTAGCTCTTGTACTGAAATCAATTTCAAATAGTCCATGTGTTTAGGACACTTCTCTCCTAGTTTCTGATAGTCTAGTGTTCACAAAAAGTGACCAATATTATGCTTTCTCAGACTGTCCCTCAAAGGACAACGTTGTAAATGTGTCTGTTTATCATTCTTTTTTTCTAGTCAGATAGTCAATACCCTTTTTATATGTGGGACTTTATTAAAAGATATTCCAAAATGTAGAGCTCAATAAAAATCAATAAAAAAGAGGAAAAAAAAACAAAAATCAAAACAAACCAAAAAAGATATTCCAATAGTTATCATTGTAGAAAAAATTATAAAAGAACTGACCTCAGTTTTTCCATAACTAAGGTCCACATTATTTCTCTTCTGCCTGACTTATGACCACTCTAAGACCACCAATTATAATCATGGACTTTTATGTTGTTATGCCAAATATTTCCAAATTTTATGTCCTCTGGATTCCTAAGGGTTAGTTCCTATGATGAATCACTGGTTTGTCAAGCCACATATTGTGAATGATGGTTACATCCACAGGATGAACCACTCATTACAGATCTTTTGACTTTTGCATGAAATGACATGAAGCAACGGTGGGCCAGATGACTAACCTCATTATCTAGTGATCAAGCACTGAAAAGACTAGGATCTTATAGTACTTCTACATTTCCTTCAGGAACCGCCTTACTGGAGCTGATTCTCAGAGACAAGGTGTCACAAATATACATATTCTCTATTTAATTTCCTACTGGCAGATCAAAAGTGAACTAAATCATACATACTAATTTGATTTATGCACATTAAAGAGGAATTTCCTAAAATGTCTGACATGTCAAAGCCTAGGTTTATATCTCTTTCTTAATCCAGTTGTGGCTTATTGAGAGGTGGTTGCTCTCTCTCTCTCTCTCTCTCTCTCTCTCTCTCTCTCTCTCTCTCTCTCTCAAAATATGGGAGACCCATTGCTGCTAAACTAGGTGATAGAAGAAATCAGCATGATACACAGCCTCATAATTTACAACAATGAGCTAAAAATAAGTATGGTAGTACACAAAAGGGCTTTCTATAAAACCATTGTTTATGAAGTACTTTCTTTGAGAACAAAATAATGCTTAACTGTTCTTCCCTCTAATATAATGTCTGCTTAATTTGGACATTTGTGTTTTAAAATTTTGTTTAAGATAACTTTGAAAGATTACAATATGAATATTATATTAATATTAACATCATATAATATATTATAAATATACAAAAATAATTTACAATGTATAATAAAACAAAATCCTATGTATTAGGGCAATAATTATATAAACCTATAATTATCACCTAAGCCTATTTTTAATCTATTTTTTAAGCCAAAAATTAAATTTTTTATTTAATGACAGAAATTTCATGCAGCTATTCATTGAAACATTAGTTAAGTCAATAAAGTAAATGTTCTGTTGCCATCTACTAATTGATGATAACGTCCCCTTAATTAGAATTTATGTACCTAAATCTCTGTGCTGTGTGTATTTAACAATTGTATTTAGTGTTCTTATAAATCTTTTACAGCTGGAAGGATAAACAAGTTCTAATCAAATATGCTTCATAAGGTAATACTGATATACTCTAATGAATATGTACCTGTGTTTTCCACAGTTTTTTGACAGTTCTTTTTTGGTGCCTAATTATGAGTGAATAAATGACTGAACCTTTTGATGTGGTTATACCCATCCACTTCAGAATACTTACTTCAATGATAAAGGTAGCTTAAGAATTTCATAAGACATATGGGTCCACATCTGTCATTCTGTTATTCAGCAAATGTCTAATGAACTAGTATCACCAATTTTAACAGTTGCTCAATGAACACACTCAACAGTGAAAAAAAAAAGTGGACAATTCCCAGTCAAACTAAAATGAGTTACAGCCTTGTCTACCAGATATATGTCATCCATCCGGAAGCTCCATTCTACTGGGGCATGTGTTAATGGGAGGAAACAAACAGTATATTGGATTGCATTATCTACTAAGTAAGAATAAAACCGATGAAAAAATGATCTAAGTTGGATTAAGACAGCCAGGAAATAGTAACGAAAAAAATTATTAAGTAAAATGAGAGGATATGTGTGTTGATATGTTTTTAAATTAGAAAGATTAAAATACATGGAGTGAGAGTGTTCTTGGCACATTTTTTGAAAAATTAGAGTGGTAAACTGTGAAGATCCATATTACTGAGAATTATTCAATAACAAGTTTAGACAAAGAAATGAGACATTATATAGCAAGTAAATGGGACATAGCATAGACTTTGGTTTTAGAACATTTGAGCAGAAACGGAATATGTTTTCATCTACTTTTAGAGCTAATTTATGCTGCTGTTTTCAGAATTAACAGTGACAAAATTTCAAAAATCAAGTTAGAAACCTGTTAGGAGACTACTGCAATAAATCTTATAAAAAGAGGTATAGTCATGACCCAGAGAGGTAAATTTATAGAAAGACTCAACTGTTATCAACAAAGTCTCTGATATTTTGGAAAGTATTTCCCAAAATAATGGATGTGATTTGTGCAGTAATTAAAGTAATGATTATGAGTTTTATAATTTGATACAAAGAAAATGAATTCTTGTAATTAAGATTGAGAAAACTAAGAGTTGTAAGATATAGATGATTACAGAAGACAAGAGGCCACACTTGAAGGATATGATACCTGTAATTGCCATTTTCCTTTGAGGGGAGATGTTAACTATGCAGGTGGCAATGCAATGCAAGCCTAACATGCACACAGGAAAGATGAGCCTGTGAGTATTTATAGCCCTCTAGTCAGGTGAATACAGACATGAAAGGAAAGAGTTACAAGAACGAAGTCCTGGGACACTCCAAAATTAAGAGACTTAAATAAAACAAGTAAAAAACAATAGAGCATCAAAAAAAACACATGAACAACTAGAAGACTGCAGTATCCTGAAAGCAGAAGAAGTATTTCAAGGCAGAGGGAGTGATCAGTTTCATCACATGCTGATAATAGTTGAATCGAGGCAAGAACTAAAGGTGGTTTAACAATGTAGAGGTCGACTTGGTAATGGGAAGGTCATGGAAGCCGGAGAGGAGCAGTTTCAGTGGAAAAGGATGATTGAAGCAAGTTCAAGAGAAAATCCAGAGAGACTCAGTATACAACCCTCCACGGAGTTTTGCTGAAAAAAGAAAGAAAGTTTTGAAACAAATCTTGACGTCTAAGTGCGTTTTAGATGGGAAGATTTGGGATGAGAGAAATAGTAGTCTCTGTCAGTACCGCAAAGAAAGATAAAAGAAAATGAGAAAAGATGCTAGAGAAACAGAGACGAAAAGACTCTGTAAAGAAAACCCTTAAATAGGTTCCAGGGTACAAGTGCTGTGATAATATGGCAACCTAATTCTTAAAAGCTAGCAATGGAACTTAGTCTACTTTACAATAGAAGTGACTTTTTTATTATTTACTTATTTATTAAAAATTTCCAACTCCTCTCCTCTTCCCATTTCTCTCTCCCTCCCCCCATCCCTCCTCCCTCTCTCTCTCTTTCTCTCTCTCTCTCTCTCCAGTCAGGGTTCCCTGCCCTGTGGGAAGTCCAAGGTCCTCTCCCCTCCATCCAGGACTAGAAAGGTGAGCATCCAAACAGACTAGGCTCCCACAAAGCCAGTCCATGCAGTAGAATCAAAACCCAGGGCCATTGTCCTTGGCTTCTCAGTCAGCCCTCCTTGTCAACCACATTCAGAGAGTCCAGTTTGATCATATGCTTATTCAGTCCCAGTCCAGCTGGCCTTGATGAGCTTCCATTAGGTCATTCCCACTGTCTCCGTGGGTGGACACACCCATCGTGGTCCTGACTTCCTTGCTCATGTTCTCCCTCCTTCTGCTCTTCATTTGGAACTAGGGAGCTCAGTCTAGTGCTCCGATGTGGGTCTCTATCTCTATCTCCATCCATCGCTAGATGAAGGTTCTATGGTGTTGTGCAAGATATTCATCAGTGTGGCTATGGGATAAGGCCAGTTCAGGCACCCTCTCCTCTGCTGCCCAAGGAACAAGCTGGGGACATCTCCTTGGACACCTGGGAGTCAACCTACCTCAGGACCCAGCAATTCCACTCTTGGGAATATACCCAAGAGATGCCCAATCATACTGCAAAAGCATTTGTTCAACTATGTCTATAGCAGCACTATTTGTAATAGCCAGAACCTGGAAACAACCTAGGTGCCCCTCAATAAAAGAATGGATAAAGAAGGTGTGGCACATATACACTTTAGAGTTTTACTCAACAGTAAAAAATAATGACATTTTGAATTTTGCATGCAAATGGATAGAAATAGAAAACACTTTACTGAGTGAGATAACCCAGACCCAAAAAGATGAATATGGTATGACTCACTCATAAGTGGATTCTAGCCATAAATAAAGGACATTGAGCCTATAATTCGTGATCCTAGAGAAGCTAAATAAGAAGGTGAACCCAAAGAAAAACATATAGTTATCCTCCTGGATATTGGAAGTAGACAACATTGCCAGGAAAAAGTTCAGAGCACGGGGCTGGGGGTGGGGTGGGGGTAAGGGGAAATGGGGAGAGAGAAGGGAGAAGGGGAGGATTGGGGAGAGCTTGGGGGAATGGGATGGTTGAGATGGAGGAAGGGTGAATATGGGAGCAGGGAAGTATATATCTTAATTAAGGGAGCCATTTTAGGGTTGGTAAGAGACTTGACTCTAGAATTGACTTTTAAAAGAAGTAAAAACACTCACAAATATCTCCACTTAGCAATATAAATAATGCACTAGTTAGGTTGCAAAATGTTGTTGCCATCACACAGGCCACTATATAAGGACACATATATGAGAGCTGGAACTTCAGCCCATGTGATCCACAGTAATCTGTCTTTCTGTGTCACAATGCTTATCATAGAGAAATATGTGTCAGTGTCAGCCTAATTGTGACCCTCCTGGCCCAGCGCATGGATGAGGATGCAGTGATGTCACATAAGTTAGCAAACAGATTGAAGGACACTAGTGAGACACAGAGCTGACATCAATTTTGGAAATGTGATTATCTGTGGGTAAGTTGTTCAATGTAAGGCCTGACAAACATCCATACTGTTAAAGAATTTTAAGTTTTAAAGCATCTTGGAATTAATAAGGAAAACAGAAATAGGAAAATTTAAACAAAATGATTAATGTTATAAATATTCATTTTTACTCAATAATATATTTCTATTTTCCCTCAGAAATTATCCACTTGTATGTGTGTCATAACAATGCCCATATATTTACACAAAATGTACATATTTTGTCTAATATTCATGAATTATATGATACGATGACCGTTTTCATAAACCTGAATTAACAGTAAAGACTTCAGATATTCTTAACCTAACTTTCTATCTAAATAGGTGCTTTGGGTTCAAAATAAATACATTTGTGTTAAACTCATTTCAAAATGCAGTGTTTGTGCTATTTGCTTACATTATCTCCAAATGATTATACTTCCTACAGCAATTACAAGAATCTACAGTCATAGTAAATGATTTGTGTGGATGAATGCATATTAAAAAGAAGATGTTTTTAAACCTGCATGCTATGTAATACCAAATGGGTAATTATCTTACTCAGCAATTCCTCAGCATAAAATTCTTATTTAAACTTTATCTATTTCTGTTTAGTAGCCATACTAGCAACTGAATTAATATATTTGCATAATAGAATGTCTCTCTTTGGGATAATAAAAACTTATGTTTTATGTATTTAAAACTTTTAAGGAGACATCTCTTATCTTTTTTTAAACTTAAGAGAAAACTCTAATTAGAATAAAAATATATATTTTGGTGCAATGTCTCATAAAAACACCTAACAGGGGATTTATCCAATTTTCAAATAAAATGACAAAAACCCAATTGTTATACGTTTCAACAAAATTGTTAATGATTTTTCTATTGCATATAAATTCTCTCAGTAGCCTCAGTTAATATGGTTCTACTCAGAACCAGTTGAACATTGTAAGATCAAATTAGTTGAGTTGGTTCTGCACATGCTGAGGCCTCATGCAATCTAGACAGTTTAATGAGTGACTTGAGCATGATTTAACCGTTCTAAAAGCTGGCTACCACTGTGGAAAATTCTATAACCAAAAGTAGACTAATAGCTGTCTTATGATGACTTTCCATGGCCTTTACAGATTGAAATTTAGAGGTTGTATAACAAGCTAGTTACATTCTCTGTAGAAAAAAAAAAAAATCCAAAAGTAGCAGACATTACTTGAAACAAAGATAAACATCCATAATTCATTTGGGGGGAATGTAGGCATGGAAACTGATAGTTTGATAACTAGGGTAAATCGAGAGAAAGAGAAACTATAGTGTTGCAATACCAACTCCCCATTGGGCCATTGGGGAAGCTATGACTACTATAAATGGGAATCAGCATTAGATCCTTGTCTTTGCCAGGTCATTTACCTTAGGATGGTTACTCTAGCCATTGGCCTTACTCCATCCCATGTTTATTATCCAATTTGAGGTAGAAAATTTATTCTAAGCCCTGTTCCATTTCCTTATCTTATGGAGACATGATAATTAACCATGGTAGTGGTAGGTAATCTCTGGGTGACCATTGTCTGTCTCCTTTTGCAGCAACATGGCATTTCCTTGACTCCACATCTATCTATCTATCTATCTATCTATCTATCTATCTATCTATCTATCTATCTATCTATC